>RCWM02000554.1:0-265000 GCA_003667255.2 Euschistus heros
TAAGTAATGTAATGTAATGTTCTGGTCAGGTAACTATGACAGGATACACACAACTAGGATATTTAGCCAGAGAGGTTTTGGTTTTAGTTCCTCGATCCCTTCTCAGAATAGTGTCTTTGAGCTTAGTTATCAGTATTTGCATCAACTGCCATTCTCTCCAGACCTCTAGCCTACCAACCACAATTTTTAAGGAGCCAAACTGCTGTTTAAACGAAAAAAAAAATTACCAAAAGCCGATAAAAGTAGATAGATAATAATTTTATTTATAAAAGAAAATTCTTGTACAAGTGTAATTCTGGTACATCCTTAGACAATTCTTAATCTATTTATACTATGGTAAAGAATATAAAAAATAAAAATACACGTATTAACATAAAAATAAATTATATAAAAAATAGATATAAGGATAATTTTCTCGGTTATCTATTTGAGTCCACTAACGAACTAGTAAATTTATACACACTTGTATCGGTAAATATAAAAATTTTAAATTCTGTTCTTCATATGTTTCAATACTGTACTGATATAATCATAAATAATGTTTATTTTATCAATATCAGGAATATTTAAAATGTTTTCAATATTGACAACGCCACAGGTGTTCGTGATAAAGGCCTGTAAGTAGGTTTGCCTGGGATCATATAATTTAGAGCAGTGCAGTAGGTAAGTGGCTCATACAGCCCTCCACAAAATGCTCACAGAAAGTTCAAATGTTTCCTTCAAGTGAAATTGTCGCGTTCTTTAGGTACAGCTTGATGATTAGCGGGATGGAAACTCTTAATTGACTCACAATTCTCACTTTTTGGGAACTAACGTTAAATTTTAAATATTTTTCCGGTTCTCTAATGTTGAAACTGCTAATATTACTGTGGATTGGGTTAGTGGCTGATTTAAAGCCCTGTTAATATCTATGGACAAAAGGTGGGTCGTTATTTTTTGAAAAATATCATATTTTCTTCTTATCGAATATTTTCTCTCAATATGTAAAAATTCCTCTTTGCAACCTAGTGATTCGAAGATTGATCTCACTTGTGTAACCCAATTGAAGTCATATTCCTGCTTATTTCTTATTTTTTTTTAGCTCAATAAGCCTGTTAAGAAGTCTGCCTCCGAACATGTCTGAGAGTTTCTTCCACAAGTTCATTAGCTTCTTTATAAGAAGTACTTTAAATGGGTAACGACCCGTACCTAGCCGTACTATGAAGTTGGCAGTGTTTTTTTGCCAGAAGAAGAGACTCTATAAATCGTCATGAAATAACTTCTATTGGTTCCATATATCTTAATGCCCAAACCTCAGCAGTTTACATCAGAGTTGAGGAAACCATGGCATCAAAAAGGGCTGTCCTACCTTTTCTTAGTATACTTTTCAAATTTGCACATGTTACAGATGATTTCGGTATAAAATGCTCTGAGCTTATTCAGACCTTTTCTGGAGAAGAAAACGGGACACCTAAATAGTGTTTCGTGTATTCCAAGATCTTATCGTGCCAATCCAGCGGCATTAGTTATTTCATCCTTGGGCCTCCAATATTGTCCACTTCTTTTGTGCTCCATGCCATGAGTTCCTAAGAAGCACAATATCATCAGCTAGGAGTAACATAATGACCTCGTTAGATTTATCAATACTAATCCCTGTCGCTCCTTTCTCTTGAAAGAAGTTTACAATATCTATAATGAATAAAATAAAAAAAACTGAGGCTCCCCCCTAGTAACAGGACTCAAGAAATCTCAATTTCTTCAAATAGGTTCCTATCAATTTTTATTTGCATAACTGCGTTGTCATATATTTCTTCCATTGTTCTGATAATTTTCCTGTAACACCAATAGAATGTAACTTCTCCCAAAGCAGGTCAAAGAAATAAGAAACTGTTAATAATTTTATTGTTTCCGGTTTCTTCAACATTCACTAGACAAACGTAGAAAGTTTTCGATTTACTTTAACAATATTCATTTACATGACAGTTATTAGGCCTATTTCTCCTATTAAATTCTCCAAGGTTTCTGAAAAGAAGATGGCCTCGGGACCTTCTAACATGAAGAACTTTTATTTAAGTATTCCCAGTGGTGAACATTCTAATCACATTTATTAATTTTTTTTTTTTTATAATCTAGTTTTTAAATTGTAATAATAGATGAATATGTTGGCAGAAATATATTGTAAGAATTCATTTGTTTTATTATTCAACTATAAACGTACATTAATTTCTGAACAAATGCAACGCAAATAAATTCATAGAATCCTCAGCAGTCCAAAATATTTGGTGATCCAAAATCGCTGGTTCTATACTTGTCGTATCATTAATACTGTATTATTTACTTTAGTGTTATATATATATATATATATATATATATATATATATATATATATATATATATATATATAGATATATAAGTCAAGGTCCGAAGCAGGGCTATATCAAGCTTAATCCTATACGTAGTCACAACAAACAAATGTAACTGTATATAAATCCGCCTCAGAGCAATAAAGAGTCAGTTGTATTTCAACAGTCATCCAGTGCGTTTCATTCTCCTTTTAATTCTTTTTTTTAAGTTTTCTTTTACACTCAACTTATCTGGTGCCGAAACCCGGGACGACGGGGAGAGAAGACCTAAGGTAGGAAAATTTTCCTTTTTCTTTCGGTCTAGAGTGAGTAGATGGAGAACATTTTGCAGCCAGCCGTTCTCCAGATTAATTCCGAGTCTGCAATACCGAGAGAAACCATGGCGGAAGCACACGCCAACACCCTGGCCTGGCTGAAGGTGAGAGCAGCCACGGCTCAAGACCTACGGAAGGCAGTATCGGATATAGAGCGCTTCACAGGAGAAATGGGAGAGCTGAACCACTTCCTGAAGAGCGTGGATCGCGTGATGACGCGAATTGAGGTGAAGAGGGCTGAAGCACTCCTGGACGCGCATGACGCGGAGTCCTTGAGGGCGGACCTGGTATGCCGCATAAAGAGAGGTGTCCTGAACCTTATACAGGCCGATGAGGAGACTTCGTGGCCTATTATAAAGGAGAGGTTGAAGAAGGCCTACGGAGGTGGAAGGTGGACCCCGGAAGAGGATCTCTTTCAGTTATTCCGGGATACAAGACACTCAAGGCAGAGCAACGGACAGTACGCTGGTGAACTTCTGTTAAAATTTAACAAAATCACCGATAAGATGCGGGAAACTACATCCGCACAGGAGGTGGAAGCGAGGATGGCCTTCGTGTCTACCATCCTGAAGGTTCAGTTAGCACGGGAGACAGGGCGAAAAGATGGCCTACCCCGGGAGAAGTCCTTTACCGAGTGGGCCCAAGAGATGATGGCCCTTGTGCGATCGAAGGGGAAGTCGAAATAGGGCTAGAAAGGTGGTCAGATAACGGGGAGAAGTTGAAAGTCCACGTCATAGAGGATATGTCCCGATCCTACGACGGAATCTTGGGGTGTGATCTCCTAGAGAAAGTAGGTGCCAGGGTTAGGGTGCATAAAGGGGTCTGGACCATTAGGATCGGTAAGAGGAAGTATAGGAAGTGCAAGAGCGGAAGGGAAGAAAAAGGGCAAATTGGGGTTCTTAGTAAAGTGGGAGATTGGAGGGAAGCCATTAAGGAAGAATTCGAGGACATCTTCTTTAGGGAAGGGGACACACTGGGCGTCACGGGGAGAACGGTCCACGAAATTGCTCTAAAGGATGAGAGGGTGACCTACGTGAAGGAGCGGCGGTATCCCCAAGCTTTAAGGGAGGAAATCCGCGACCTAAAGAGGCAGGGTATCATAGTGGACAGCGTGTCGCCGTATAATAGTCCGCTATGGGCAGTTAGGAAAAAGAGTGCCCCGGGGGAAGAGAAGTATAGGGTGGTAATCGACTATAGGAAACTAAATGAGAATACGAAGGACGAGAAATATCCGATCCCCAGGTTTGAAGACATCTTAGACCGTCTCAGTGGGGCCGTGGTATTTAGTACGCTCGATCTCAAGGCGGGTTACCACCAGATTCGGATGCACCCCCGGGACCAATGTAAGACGGCGTTCACGTTCGAACGCGGCCACTATGAGTTCACCGGATGCCGTTTGGGCTCAAAAACGCGCCGATGACCTTTCAGCGACTCATGGACGAGCTCCTCAGGGGGGTAGATGAGAACATCTGCCAGATATATATGGACGATCTCCTGGTGTTTAGTAAATCAGAGAGCGAACATGCGAAACATCTCAGGGCAGTGTTCGGGAGGATTCGAGAATTTGGGTTAAAACTTTCAGCAGAAAAATCGCGCCTGGGGGAGTCCGAGATCAATTTCCTGGGACATTGCATTTCAAGGGATGGTGTGAAACCGGACCAGAGCAAGGTGGACGCAATCGCGAGAATGGCGATCCCACGTGATGTGAAGGGGATCCGGAGGCTGCTGGGGTCCCTGAACTATTACCGGAGATTTGTCCCCGAAATGGCGAGATTGTTGGTGCCCATAAATAACCTGTTGAAGAAGGGCCGGAAAATTTTTGTTACCCCAGAGATGGAAAGTAACATTAAGCGGTGCATGGAGGAATTACAAAGGGACAGGGTACTTGCATTTCCAGATTTTAATAGACAATTCACCATCACGACAGACGCAAGTGATTACGCGGTGGGAGCGGTGTTGTCGCAAGAAGGGGATAAAGGGGATAGACCTGTGGCCTTCGCCAGTAGGCGACTGACGGATGCAGAGACGAGGTACAGCGCGCTGGAGCGGGAACTTCTCGGGATTGTGTGGGCTGTGGATCACTTCCGCCCGTATATCTTCGGGAGGAAATTTAAGGTACAGACAGACCATAGACCATTGCAGTGGGTGGGCAAGTTAAAGGAGTCCTCCGCGAGAGTTACGAGGTGGAAGGAATTCCTCAGCCAATACAATTTCGAGATAGTGTACAAGCCGGGGAGGGAGAACGTGGTCGCCGACTGGCTATCGCGCGCTGTCATGATTAACGCCGTCGAGGAGGAAGCAGGAACGTCAGGGGATATCCGCCAGTTTCTGCGCGAATGGACACCGGATGGGGAGGGTGAAGAGGACACGCAAAGTGGTAGAACCGAGCCCCAAGAAGATCGTAATGAACCCCAAGAAGATCGAAACGAGACCCAAGAAGATGAGAGTTCGGCGGATGAGAGGCCCGCAGATATGGAGGAAGTTGACGAAATTATTAATGATAAAGGGAGCAGGTTATCTGGAAAACCAGAACCGAGGGTCTCCCGAAGGCAGACTTCTCTAAGTATGGGAGGAGTAATATCGTCACCGTCTGGACGGAACCTGGAATTAGAGAAGAGCCCATGATAAAACTTTTAAATGGGGTAACTAAACCAGGGAAGACGTATCATGTGTATATTGGCAACGCAACTATTTGGGACAGGGTGAAGAGGCTTTGGAGGGAAGAAAAGATCGGGGTCGACCGAACGTTTATTAGGTGTGCGAGATCTGTAGAAGTGGTCCAGGAGGTGGACCGGCAAAAAGAGATAACCCTTTCGTACCACCAGGGAAAGACCAACCACCGGGGAACGCAGGAGACTCTTCAAGCATTGAAACGGAGGTAATTCTGGTGGGGCATGAGGCGTACGATTCAAGAGGTCCTTGGGTCGTGCGAGGTGTGCCTCACCACGAAATACGACCGACATCCCCCTGGGTGGATTCAAGAGGAGACGCCCACGGTTGCGTTCCCATTGTCGGATCTCCAGGTCGACACATTTACATGGAGGGGCTATCGGTGGGTCACGATCCTGGATACCTTTAGTAAGATCGTGCAAGCTTGTTTGGTGCAGAGCAAGTCCGCGGAGTCTGTATTAGGGGCTTTGCGGGCGTGGTTCAAAGTTTACGGAGTCCCGGATCGCATTTCATCAGATGGGGGTCTCGAGTTCGATAACGCTCAGGTTAGGGCAGAGGCCAAGGAACTTGAGATCCGGTGGCACGTTAATACCCCAGGGCATCCCAAGGGCAGAGGGGGTGTTGAGAGGTTACACGGTACCCTGAGCGAGCATCTCCGGATTTATCAAGTAGATAAGGGCTTAGAACCGGATGTCGCGATGGAGAAGGCGATCGCTGCTTATAATAACTCGATCCACACCGCGACGGGGTATTCGCCAGTGGAAATTGTGTTCGGGCTCCGGGAAAAACGCCGGGACTTTAGGGACACTGTAGTGGGAGAGGAATTGGTTAACTTTATATCCAACCGACATTGGGCGTTTGGTAAATTATGGGGGAAGGCGCGGGGGCGCATAATGAAAGAGAAACAACAGAGAGTGGAGAGGGAAAACGTCCGGGTGCGGGACGTCACCGGCAAACTAAAAATCGGAACGGTGGTGTACCGGAAAAGGGTTACCAATCGGGGCAAAGAGATCTGTCGGTATGAAGGGCCATTCCGAGTGATTGCTATAAGAGAGCACAATGTCGTGACATTGGAGAGCGTCAGTCAGAGAGCCGCGGAAGCGGAGAAATGTGCACATTGAACAACTACGGTTCCCCATTGAGGAACAAATTATTCTGTGAGTGTCCCGTTGTTGACAACGGGAGAGAGAGAGAGAGAAAGAGTTTTTTTTGGTACAGAGTGATTTTTTTTTTTTTTTTTTTTTTTTTTTTTTTTTTTTTTGTAAAATTCTGTAGAAATATATATATATATTTTTTTGGTTGTTTTATATAGAGTAATTGTTTTATTTCTTGTATAAACGATTGAGTTGATATCTTTAGCGAGATGTATATATTGTAGTATTGTATAAGTGGAGAAAGTTAATTTTGTACATATTGAGTTCATTTGATTTTGTGTGTGTGTTCCTAGTGCAAGAAGCAATTTTATTTTATTTTGTGTGAGTGTTTAGTCTTAAGTTAGATTTAGGATTTATTCTGTAAATAAAGTTTGGAATTTTCTTTTTATGTCTTAGGTGTAAGGATTATAAATATTGACTTTGATATTTGTAACATTAGTGACAAGGGTAGGATTAAGACGTTATCTGCTTCGGCCCTTTGACCATATGGGGAAGTACTATTAAGTGCCTAAAGTATAGAGTTTATGGAACATAGTCATAAACTGGAGGGGGGAAGTCAAGGTCCGAAGCAGGGCTATATCAAGCTTAATCCTATACGTAGTCACAACAAACAAATGTAACTGTATATAAATCCGCCTCAGAGCAATAAAGAGTCAGTTGTATTTCAACAGTCATCCAGTGCGTTTCATTCTCCTTTTAATTCTTTTTTTTAAGTTTTCTTTTACACTCAACTTATCTTATATATATAGATATATATATATATATATATATATATATATATATATATATATATATATATATTTATAAAAATATATATTATTATTTTTAATATTTGAAATAATTTACCGTCTTTAGTTTTTAAATATCACCGTTCACATATCACAATGCTTTGTATTTGGCAGATAATCACACCGTAATTTTTATCGTATTTTTATTTTCTGTAATTTCGCAATTGTTGTTGAAAAAAACCTACAATTCCATAGAGATCGCTTGCATCTTACAATAATTTGAATAAATAACAATCACAAAAATAATAACATGAATTCAGGAAATGTTATTAAGCGGAAAAATAAAAACAATTACGTTTCGGATAGCTTTCAGAGGTTCTATTCCTTTAGTGCAAAATCTCTCTCTTATCCTTTGGACGTCATCAGGTCTGTTTTCCAAATGAACCGTTTTCATAATAGTACTGTTAAAACCATTTATAAATTTGTCTATATCTTCCTTGCTCGCAACATGGTTTTCATAAGCTGAAATTAAAAGAAAAATCACCTTAGAATTAGAGAAAAAACAATAGTTTAAACTTTTTAGGCCTAGAAATCTCAATAAAAAATAAACAGCATGATTATCGAATATATTGTAAACTGGCTATTTAGATGCAGTTACACATATTAATGCCTGGAGATGACTAACACATAAACTCGCAGCCTTTAGTAGCATGATTTATCGCCTTTTAAACTTACCGCTAAATTGACAAAATAATAATAAATTCAAAATTAAGTACCATATATATATAGCATTAACGGATACAGTAAAATCACGAATGACATTTTAAAAAAAAAAATCCATAAAAAAAAAAAAAAAAAAAAATGTTGAATAATATATAGGGGAGACCTGGGATGGTTGGGACAAGTTTTTTATTTTTTATTTTTTTTTAGGGCTACAATTATTTTTTGTAATTTTTGAAATATTTTTCTTTTTTAATAACTTTTTAGAAGTACGTATGATTTATTCTAAATAATAATAATGAACACGTCAGTAAAAAATCAAAAATATAAAACATTTAAAAGCGATAAGGGATGGTTGGGACATACATATATTAGGTACCACATTAATAACAATTCAATATTTTTATTTATAAATTATAAGCGTAAACATAATAAAATAGTACTGTACTATGTGTTTCTTACACAAATAATAGTATAAATTAATTTTAAAATGGAACACTTTTTCCAAGGCATGATGTTCTAAATAAGGCATGATGTTGCATAATAAGGTTCTGTAAAGACAAAAACAATAAGAAAATGCAAGTAACAAAATATAAATAACTGCAAAAATATAACAGGATCGTTGGACACTGTCCCAACCATCCCTTAGGTTACTTTTTTATTCATACGTGATCCTGACAACATGTAGGTTAGTATTTTAAGATTGATTACTGGAATCGAATGATAATTGATGGGAGTTTTTATATATTAATTAATTACGCTGGCAGGGTTTTTGTTTTTAAGAAAATACTATCCTAAAGTTCATTAAAATATTTACTTTTGTAGTGAAAATTAAGAAAAACTTACCTCTCTTCTCAGAAATTTTAAATATGGCCGCAAAAGCACAGTATTAAAACAAGCCTGAGGAGTGTAATCAACAGCTGTAAAAACAATTGAGTAGTGTCGACCTATTAATCAAAAATTTCACTGTCCCAACCATCGTGGTGTCCCAACCATCCCAGGTCTCCCCTACCTGACACCCACCCCAGAGGCCAAAGCTACCCGGAGGAGATATATTTCGATCCAATATTATAGCCCAATATCCATCGATATCGGAAAGAAGTTAAGAAAATTATGTTCAAATCTTGCATTTACAATTGATAAATAGTTTTCATCTATTTCCCCTCACCTAAATGCAAAATGGACGCTTTCCGAGATTCCGAAACGGGAAAAACTGGACTACCAGTTAATCAAATATTAAAAGAACATAATAAGATCCTGGATTCCAACATCAATATCCATTTAAATGAAAATAACCATAAATTCTGTAATGTCTCAGAATTGGAATTAATATATCAAGTAAAAAAAAAAAGAAGTCTAACATTAAATAATTAGGAATCATTACAAATAATAAAATCGTTCAAAACCAATATTTATGTTTAACTGATCAGATAAATATTTCCGTTGTAAGTTTGTTCTTGGTAGTTTTTTATTTATTTATTTTTAGTATCTATTCATTAAAATTTACTTATTAGTAAATGTAATAATAACATGACAATGATGGTGAAGCAACTAGCCACTGCTAGTACTCCAATAAAACTTGTGTATTAGTAGCTTCATTTCTTCTTTTCAGACGCCTCAGTGGGTTGTCAAGTATAGAATGGGAAGCAAGTTGAGAGATTAGTGGATTTGGATGGTTATGAAGTTTACTATGAAATGAGAGGTTTATTAAGGTCTTTATTGATAGGTTTGTTTGTAACAAGGTACTAAGCATTAAGGATTTTTCGAAGGATTTTTGATATCAAGGATTGGATACCAGATGAATTGGATGGTTTACTGGCGCCCCAAATCTTAACTCCGTGTGTCCTAATAGGTCTGGCAAATAACTGTTATGTAAATGAGTCATTTGCAGTAAATCGGAAGCTTTGAACGTTTGTCTAGTAAATGTTGAAGAAGTCGGAAACGTCTTTTTGTCTTTTTAGTCTTGTATGTGGATTCCAAGTTAATCGTTTTTTTTTTTTTTCAGTAGGACAGCGGATTTTTTCAACTGGGATAAATGGAATGTTATTAAAGGATAATCTAGAACAGGAAGTCGTAGGTTATTTGATGAAATTTGTTTGGATTTATTTTACTTTCCAATTTTGTCACCAATCTTGAACGTTTTTGAAATGAGAGGAGATGTAGACAGTTAGGGTAGGCAGTCATAGATACTCAGCAGATCAAAATAAAATTGTTATTTTATTTTAATTGTTAAAGCCAACGTTTCGACTTGCATAACAAATCTTCCTCAGGAGTTCAGGTAATGGTTAACTAACAAACTGAGTTTTTGAAATGAGATTGAAGTGTTTGGGTTGCTACGAAGGGATCATGATTTACAGATAATACACAGGTGTCTTCAGTTGACGCTGGATGGTGAGGATGGTGCTAAGATGTGTAGGAATGTCAGTAGTATATACCTTGAAGTGCATGGGACCTGGAATACTACCTTGAGGAAGGCCGGCAGATTGGATAAAGAGAGAAAATAGGAAAAGTCATGATTGACTTTGAAGGTTCTATCACTGAGATAGGAGCGGATTAAAAGGAAGTATGTAGAGATAGGAGTTTAGGGTGTTTAAAAGCAGCCACATGGAGACTTTAAACTATAATTTAAAGCAAGAACAATCATAGAAAAAATCCACTAAGCCTACGGAATAACTGTTAAAGTATAGATCATTTACCGAGCGTCATCATCAGTCCTTCATCTTGGTTGAATCCGATGATCCAGGGGTAGTTATGGCTTGCTGTTGTGGGCCAACTTGTCAAAAATGCTCCAGGAGCATCCACAGGTTCCAGAACTGGAGCGGACGGGAGAGCGGACGGGTTGTTATTCTGAAATATTTAAATTTTATGTAAAATAATAATTTTATATTGTAATATATTTACACAATAAAAAAAATCTCTTTTAGAAAGGCAAAGTTAGGCATTCCTAAACAGTGACAAAACCGTGACCATAAACAGCGACACCGTGGGTGGACACAAGCGCCCAACTTCTCTGTACCATTGTTGTTGTACAGATCAAACTGTAAATGGCTGACAAGGCATTTTTAAAAATTTAGACAATCAAGTAACGTTATGTGTTTACTGAGTTCAAAGATTGTTTGAATCACTATTTCTAGCCTTGTCCTTCTAGCAGTAACCCCTGGGCCGGAACTAGGGAATTTGTCAGGAGGGGGGGGGCAAAAATCAGTTTGCCGCCCCTTCTCCCCCCCTCCTTACCCTCTCACGATTAAATACATCTCTGTATTGATAATTAACATTAACTAATAGTAACAAAACAAAGATCCCTGAAGTAGCCGGGAGTAAACAGCTCTATATTTCCCCGCCGCATTTGCCTCGTTGTAGGTTTGGCCTCTACAGTCCTCTATATTAAGTCCATCTTTGACTAATTTTTTTAGGATTTCTCGGCTGATACGTTCACCTGCTTTGTCACTAACTGAGAAAGAAATCAATAAAACTTTATTCTACTTTCTTTCTTGTGTGTTGTTCCAACATGTCAGCCACTGGTCTATACCTCTTGTTTGTAGTTACTGCATTACAACCGTTCTAATTTCCTGATCCATTGCTAAAACTCATCGTTGTGACCATTATCAGACCTATTCGGATTTATTATCTAAATATTATCTTTAATGACGTATTGCGGAATATGATTAGGTAAAGGTGTTTTTTTTTTTCACTTACATCAACCACTAAAGACATGTTGCTAACGATTTCAAGCGGCTGACTCTGAAGACATTTTAGGAGATCTCCATTATCGGAACAACCAACTGCCTTAGCCAGGTTCAAACCCAACTGCCTGGCTATTCCTGGTTTCATCAATGCCCAAGGTGCTCTGGCCACTCCACTTTGAGACACACAGCCTTTGATGAGCCCTGAAAAAAAACAAAAAAAACATTCCAGACACGTAAGAACAGTTCCGATAACTCTTACAAGAGGTAGATAGATTAGAAGATTTTTAAAGGGAACATTTTGTTACTTCGAAAAATTAAACCAATGAATTGCAATATAATAAGAGCTAGATTTTTACCATTTGTTCTCGGAGCAGAACAAAGGAAATCTGCCGATGCTCCACCCGCACTTTCCCCAATTACAGTTATCCGATTCGGGTCCCCTCCAAATGCACTTATCTCTTTTTGGACCCATTCTAAAGCAAGAGCTTGATCCTTAAGGCCCATGTTTCCTGGTATAACATTGTCTTCCAAACTGAGGAAACCTGAAAAAGAATTATGAAAAATCCTTAGAGTTACTATATAAGTAAGATCATAGATAATGAAGTATTATTTATTATGATCATACCCAAAATTCCAACTCGATAGTTAGGGGCAACGAAGATCACATCTTCATCCATGAAGAAGTTAGCAGATCCGAACATACTAGCAGCACCTCCCAAGAAGGCACCACCGTATATACTGAATATAACTGGAAGCTCACCAGTTAACTGAAAATATTAAATATATATTTTTATATACATAAGGAGAACTACCCCCGTAGCTAGACTAGCAATGCTGTATTTAACTCGTTGCTAGGTGACATAATAATAACAAGATGGAAGGTGATTAGCGTGCATGGAGTTATAGGCTAGTGGAGGGGGATTACCTCTCAATAGCCAGGGCAGGCAGCCATTTTGGAGTGCACCGTATTATCAGTATATTAGCCGCTTACCCAGTTCAAATTTTGGTTTCCTAGGCTTTATACTTCTGTTATTTTATGTTAGTGATTTATTTACTTTAGTGATTTACTTATTTTATTTATCACGAACCCTTTCGATTGCCCTAGGCTAAATAGAATGCAAGTCGCCAGTCGGGCATTGTGGGCGTGGCCGGTTAGTGTTTTGGTCTCGCCCCTCACGGGAATATATACGGGAAGGGCCTCTCCATAGTACTATAACTCCATGTTTATGTTTGTTAGTGCAGTGTAGTATGTGCTCTAGTTAGTTCTAGTGTTGTTTGGTCACCTTCTAGGTATACGTAATTGTTTTCTGTCTTATTTCTTTGTTAATAAATCGTCTGTTCAGAAAACCCCTGTTTATTACAACAGATTATCCTAGCATTTCCTAGTTAAGAACTTAAGAACTAGTTAACAATTTAACTTATGATAAGATAATTTCAACTAATTGAGGATTTAGATTTGTATATTTTTTCCCATAATATTTGTAAGTAAAATTATAGCTCTTTCGTACAAACAATAGTACGGTTTATTTAATAATGTGAAAAAAATTATTAAATTAAAAAAATAAGGTCCTTGAACATACTCACTATCTTAGCTACTTCTTCATTTACAGTTATATCTTCTGCTTACTTTTCAATTTTTAGTAAATTAATCGGATATTCACAATCTCCTCCAGCAAGATGAACGAGATCATATTTTTTTGTAATTATGGTTGTTCAATGTTATTCCAAATGGTACATGAAAACGTTAAACATGATTTTATTGTACCGGCTTAAGAACCTTTTGGAATCGGGTAAAGTCTACTGAAATATCCGGCAAAAATAAAGGTTATACCGCCAACTAACTTATTGTTTGAGGATATTTTTTTGAACACTTACCGTTATTTAAGCAAGGAGAGGACAAATTCAGATTATCCGCGAGGTCCATGAATCATATTTTTACAGACAATATCAAAAAGCAAGGGGTAGAAATATTGTAATAATTTTATCGATTTCATCTGGTTGGATTTCAATTTCTACTATAAAAGTATATAACAGTGTGACAAGCCTTGTTTCTGTAAATCAAGATTGTATATTTAAATTATAATAATTATAATAAACTTTATTTATGTAAGCCTTCTTGGAATTATGAAGATGTTGTACTTAAAAATAGATGCAATTATGTTCAATAGTTTTACCATTGTAAACTGTTACAGGATGGCGCTCCACATATTTAATGTTTTTTTTGTTTAAAGTAATTTCATTGAAAATAATTTAATTGTATTATAATTTTCTAGCTCTAAATAACACCGTATCTTTGTAACCTCTTTCGAATGGTTCTTGCCACGTTAGATTACCGAACTTCACTGCGCACCACTTATTTATTGCTTTTTTATGACAATTTAATTGAAAATCTGTATATTTTATTAAACCTTCCTTGGACCACGGGAAGGTTTAATAAAATATACCACGATGTGGTTAAAATTTATTCAGATTAGTCCAGTAGTTTTGGTGGCAAAATAAATAAAATAAACAACAGGAAAAAAGTATTTGCACACTTTGTTTGTTTGCAATAATACATAAGTACAAAGGATTGTTTGTTTGCTTGTTGTATTTTAGTTCCTAGAGTATAATCCTGTTGTTTCCTATCAGTATTCTAAAATATTTTAATCCCGCAAGATATTTTTAACTGCTAAATAAAGCAAAAAACAAGTGGAGTGAGAACTGCCACTCGTGAAAAAGTGATTTTATTTCGCGATCAGCAAAAATGATACCGCGAAATATCAGATTTCTTGGGTATTCATTTTGCCACAGTGAGATACGTGATTAAGAGAACCAGGCTGAACTGAAAATAACCGGTGCAAAGGATGTCTTTGGAAACTAAATAAAATGATGGAGAGAAAATTTAAGCTCTTAAAAATCCGGTTGTAAGTACAGGTGTCCGAGCTAATATGATCAAATCAACTTCTGGGGTTTGTGTAAGGACGAGAACGGTAAGGAATGTTTTGAATTATCAGGGTCTTTATGGCAGGGTCCCGAGAAAGAAACATAAAAATATTAGCCAGACCAGTCGCAAAGAAAGACTTTCTTTTGCTCTAGAATACATTAACAACTCCATAATTTTTTGGGAAAATGTGTTGTTCTCTGATGAGAGCAAGTTTAATTTATTTGGATCTGACGGACGAAAGACCATTTGGCGATGGAGGAATGAGGAACGATATTGCTTGGAGATATTAAAGATATCAAGTATTGATAAAGCTACCTTCGTCAAACAATATAATTCATTTTAAAAAAATGTAATAAAAATAAGATTACGAAATAGGACACTGAAGACCTTGGATGTTAAGTGTCCACAAATAAATAAATCTAATCTTTTTCCTTTTTTTTTTTTTTTTTTTTTTTTTTTTTTTTTTTTTTTTGAATATGAACATATTCAAATAAAATATGAAACTATTGTCAACTTTACTTATTATTTACTTTTTCAATTATTTACTTATTTTTTTATTGATTGCTTTAAAGTATAAACTTTATGGCAATAGAGTTAGCCAATAACAATAATAATAAAGTAAATAAACAATAAATACAAATAGAGGAAGAGTTTTACATGTTATATAATTAGTACTAACAGAAAAAGCATTTCTTCATATTATAATAATTTATACGAACAAAAGATTTTTTTTTTCTTACAAGCTATAATGATATATACAAACAAAGAAAAATAAAATAAAAATAAAAACATACATTTTTATATTTTATAATAATTGATATTGATTATAGTCTAGGGTCACAGAAGTTGTAGCAGCAATCGCAATAGAACCCAATATTTTATTTAGTTAATTCAAAAGAAAAAATAAATCAATTACTTTTTGCTAGCGTTTAAAACATTTAAAATAAATAGGAAGGCATTATTTATCTTTTATATAATATTGTAGGATAAAATATTTTCCAAAGATAGACTTTCATCTGTTTGAACTATATAGTCTTTTAGGTATTTCTTTCGAAAATTATCGTGTCTTTGGCACTCTAACAACAGATGTTTTAAGCTATTTACGACGAATAAGCTACAATCTTTACATTTTTCATTAACTTAAATTTTTTAAACTATTATTTTTTAAAAATATTTTAAAATTTTTAGTCATATTAGGCTATTCTCAGTTGGCTAACGGTTCTTATTTTGGTTATATCAATGTTATATTTTAAATAATCTTCCGGCTAAGGGTTATTAAAATTTGAAATATTCATAAATAATGAGTTATAACTTGTATTTAAAGCACGATCAATGTCTGTTTGATAATAAATGATTAGTGGCTTTTTCTATCATGTTACTTTTGTTAGGTAATAATTTTTGTGAATTAAAAAAATCTTGAAAGTGTCCTGGGATCTTGCCATTAATGGTAAATTGTTTAATTTGAGATACCCAGTTATATTGAAAATCTGGTTTATTGGTATGTAAATCTAAAAGTCTTTCGAGGCTGATGCGGGGTAGCCGATTTTCTGGTAATGCCATGATTTTAATTGAAAAATTGATTTATTTTTTTTAGTACAGGGATGAATAGCGGATTTGGTTCTGTTTCTAATCTTACAATATATAAATAAATCTAATCTAATCTAGTTTTAAAGTTAAAATCTTTATAATTAAAATTCTAAAAATGCAGTGAGATTTTCAATGAATTATTTTCATTTATTCATATTGTTTCTAATCAAAAACTTTAAGACTCGTTACACAATCATATTTTTCGAAAAAAAAAAAAAAAAAAAAAAAAAAAAAAAAAAAAAAAAAAAAAAAAAAAAAAAAAAAAAAAAAAAAAAAAAAAAAAAAAAAAAAAAAAAAAAAAAAAACGCAACACAAAATGTTGAAAACGCCTTAATTCTTTTATTTAAACCAATATAGCTTCTAAACGGTAGATCCTAGAATAGGGTTGCCATACGCCCCGGTACACCGGGACATGTCGCCGGTATAGAAATTCCGTTCCGGTCATCCCGGTTGACCCATCACATGCCTAGGTCCGAGAATATACAGTGTTTGCGATTTATTTGATAGACCCCTTCAGCGGCACAATATTATATCTTTGATGTAGTTGTAGTGCGTCCTTAATTCCTGGAGTGATCTTTGAAACTGAGGTGTTGGAGAGGAAAAGAAATTTACTTTTGATTTGTCAATGTTTATTCGCCATTCCCGAACATAATGCGAATGTTGAGGGAATCTTTTCCCTAGTAGTTGCTCAATGGACCAAAGAACGCAATGTGAATCACCTTCACATTGAAACAGTTAAAGTTTCATTCAGTGCAAATTTAATATCAAAATGGCTTGTTCAGAATTTCACAATTATGTGATGGGGAAACCGGAGCTAGTGAAGAAGACAGAAAGATATAAAAATTGTTTAGACTTGCAAAATATAACAATATTGTTTACGTTTTTGTTAAATTTAAATCTATCTAATGTGCCACAATTATATTCTGTAATTACCAACCTAAATTCTTAATAAAGACAGTACAATTTTTCATTCTGAATACGTATCTGCTTTCTCTTATTAACTTAGCTACTGTTGCACAAAGCATTATCAGACTGCGTGGAACACTGTACATACAACATTTTTTGAGTTTTGATTTGTGTCCAGGTCAGTGCCTGCATTATAATGGTAATATGTTACATTTTTGAGGTGAAAAAAACTTTAAACAAGAAAACTATAGACCTCCAGCCTAAGCACATATCCATGTTAGAAGGAGTTATTGAAATTATTGTTTTTCTTAACAGAGTGGCTCAACTAACTGCTCATCAACGAAATGGACACCACTCCAAACTCCAATCTTCAGAATATTAATATGTTGTCATACATTATACATGTCTATCCATTAGGAAAATCTTTGTTAAGTGATTTAATCCAAAAATATGATTTTGAACTTACATTAGGCGTGAAGACGTTGAGATAGAGGCAGTCTTCTTGTCCAGAGTTTGGTGTGAGGAATGTCTGATAACACATGGGAATATCCTGAGTTGCGTCTAATGTCCCAGTCCAATTATCTGCTTTTTCTGAAATCTAAAATAGAATGAATGCTTCATTTAATCAACACAATAAACTACAATAAAAAATCACTTTAAGTTCAATTAGACATTTGTAACACAATTTGGCAACATTTATCATTACATTAATGCATAACGTGTATTCTAAATAAAACAACAGTTGTTTAATCAAAATAGTATTCATAAAGAAGTATCGAATTAAGAGGAATTTGGTCTAAGATGTGTCGAACTGTTGCAGACTGAACCATTCTTACCATGAATCTTCTTTGACCCAGAGGTGGCTTGGCGAAAGGTATCCTGGTGAAGGAGAAGAAGTCCCTTCCGTCCCTAGACTTGAGGACCTTTCCCTTCATGACGCCCTGAGAGGTGGTTACCAGAGGGCTTTCTCCTAACACGATCTGGCCCAAGGCTAGGGTACACAGCGCTAGTAGCAACATCTCTACAGAGCTCTGTATCTACCTCGCTTATATAGAACCAATTATCTTGTTATCTTCTTAAGATATTGACGAATAAAATTTACATTGTTTTTAGAATCTTTAATCAGGGACCACTTTAGAATATCTGATTTAGTAATTTTATTTATTTATTGAAATTCACAACTCTACTATATACATCCAGCAAATATATACCAATATAGTCGACCTAGTCTGTAACATGTAACAGTGCAATGGGCTTGGTGCCACGCAGCAGAACAATGCTTGTCTGAAGTTGGGTCATGGTTGTCCCGAATCATGTAACTATGTAATAATGGGCTGTATATATATATATAAAAAAGACCGTTTCTTTAACAAGTATTTGTATTATTATTTCTTTGATATAAAATATAATTAATAATCAAAGTACAGTATAGTCCAATGTTATCTACCGTCATTACCCATCTGCTAGTCAATTGCTCTATGCCACGCTGATACCATTCCTTGGGAAGGCTGTCAAAGAACTCTTGGACAGCATTTTCAACTTCCGCAAATTATCAATTTTTTTCCCTTGAAGAAAATGGGCCATGGATCGAAACAAGTAGTCATCCGAAGGTGCGAGGTCTGGACTATATGGTGGATGAGGCAGGAGTTCAAACCTATCAAGTTCTGTAAAGTTTTCTGCTGATTCTTAGGGAGTAAGTTCGTGAGGGACCAGTCTACAGGTCTTTTTCGCCTTTCCCATTGAGAGAATATGGCGACTAACAGTATCTTTCGACACACCACACTCCCTGGCAAGTTCGCGAGTACTTGTGGACGGATTTGACTCAACAGCTTCCTTCAGAACCTCATCAATATCCATTAATGGCCGCCCGGAGCCCTTCTTCCTTTCCAACGTTGTATCTCCACTTGTAAATTTTTCAAAACAACGCCGCGCAGCGCGCTCTTCAAGGACAACTTCCCCTTCATATTTAATAATTTCACGAGTTGCTTCAGCAGCTGTGAAATTTTTTTTCCATTAATGTCTTAAAATTACGAGAATTTCGTAGGACACTGTCATGTTTCTTCTTTGAAATAAATAACTGAACTGAGGCTTTTTTGAAGAAGTGCAGTGCTAGTAAACAAGCTTAGAGAATGCTCCAAAGGGATTATTAAGTATTGGTAAATAATTAATAGCATTCAGATATTTACAGACTTTTGAACCCTGGAGTTTGATAAAACGGTCATTTTTTTTTATACGCCCTACTAAATGTTTTAAGAGTGAAGCTATTTTAAATCAATTAAAAAGTTGCTCTGTACATTTTGCCTTACATATTTTTATTTTAAGCTTGACTCCTAACTATTGTAATCTATTCCACGAAACCCCTCGTGGAAACTTACTCTCCTGTGAACTGTACTGCTAGCATAAAGCTTCCTAAAAGCTAATGTAAACCTTTATAAAACTCTGGAAATTATGTAACATTCTTTCAGTTCATTCAGAGCCGTCTCTATGCCACTCTTCTTTCTGATATTGCAACTTTTATTAGATAAACTTCTTTTTTAAAAAAGCCTTTAGTTTTAAATAGAAGATAAGTTATACATATATAAGGATAAATTTCTTGACTGTTTCAATTAAATGTTTTGTAAGGTTCTTGAGGTTCAGTCAATGAATAAAAACAACTATTTTGGTGACGTTTCGAGACTATATTGTTCTCATAATCATGCCCTGCATCTAAGTAGGAATGTCCTAGTATTCTTCACACTTGCTAGATTTCTGTGGGATTTCTGTAGTTCTATCATCACTGTAATTGCTACAGGACCGTGGGTTGTCTTGATTTCTTCATAAAATCCCATTCTTTCACTATAGATATTTTCCAGTATTGATTCGATATTTATATAACTTTATATATAAACATAATTTTATAATATATATGTCATATTATTTATAACCCAAATTGTGTTATAATATTATATACTATAACATTCCTAGACACGGGTTCACCCGCTCTCATGTGTAAAGAACTTATTTTAATTAATCATAATACTTGTTTATCGATCAGTATCTTGTATTAAGGAATGCAATAAGGCATATTTCTTCAATTACAGTTCCGCGCATAGCAGTAATTTTTATGCTGTAAAACATTACACTCATCTCATAAATGAATCTTATAAAGGGTTAATATCATTAATCTCCTCTTCACCTCATCTCGAGCTGAGGAGGCAGTCCACCGCATACCAAGCATCCATAATCAAAGTGGGGAAGGAACAATAGGCAGGTATTGTTGTTGGTATTTAAACAATTCAGGGAATCTTAGGAGCTGTTTGAGGATTGACATGGTTTATCGGCCACTTTGGGAAATATTATTATGTTATTCTAGGGGTGGTGTGGGCAGCGGCGGATCGGGAATTTTCGGCCCACCGGGCAAATGCTCTTGACCGGCCCTCAGGGACCAAACCCTCCCCCTCCCCATTCACATCCACAAAAGATAACCTTGTTCACAATATGAACTTCAATTCTAAACATACTCGCTCTTTCATTTTATTAAGGTTGAAAAAAATGCTAAACCATACAATTTTATATAAATTGCAATTCAAACAACAATTTTATTATAATATATAATAAATAATAATAATTTTACCAAAATGATGAATTGATTTTAAGAAACTTTCTATATTCTACAAAACTTGATACGAATTAGTGTTTACTTAGACCAGTGATGGGCAAACTACGGCCCGCTGGCCTAGTGCGGCCTTCGGACTAGCCAATCCGGCCCGCGGCATGGTCACACACAATTATACATTAGACAAAATTTATTTTCTGCAAAGCTAGAATAGAATTCTCGTTGCGTTCTGGGTCTTCAACCGTTGTACCGTATAAGTTGAGTGTAATGAGGTAAAGTTAAAAATAAGGTGTATTGTTGTAAAACTTTGTTTTGTCCAATTTTTTCGGCCCGCCTCGATGTTTTTCTATTTCATCCGGCCCTACCCTTAAAAAGTTTGCCCATCTCTGACTTAGAGAATGCACGTCAAGAAATGTCGCTTTATAGGGGGCCAAATAGGGCTTCAAGTCTCGAGTGGAGTTTTTTTTAATAAGGATTTAGTTTTCCTATAACCGATAAAACGTAAATATTTACTTTTTTCCCTTTCTTTCCCGGCCCCACCGACCCTTTTCCAGTCCGGCCCACCGGGCGATTTCCCGGTATCCCGGTGGCCCAATCCGCCCCTGCACACTGGGCAAAATCACCAATTTAGGTGGACAAAAGTCAAGTCAAAAGTTTGGAATTTCTGAGTGCTTGGCCTTTTTATTATTAGTTGGTAAGAGGCTTAATACTAATATTTCCCGCCATACCCTGTTTACAAATAAATAGTAAATGAGTGAATCATTCCTGTTTGCACAAGTTCCTAATAACCAACAGTAGGATTATCTTTCTTCGATGGCCATTTATTATGTTCAAGCTGTGTGTAGAGCAAAGTATTTTTGCTTTTATTTAACGATGGGCATTGCTGAGGCAGGTAAGACATTATATTTCCACACTTGCTATTGAATATACATTGGAATCTGCCTGGAGAGTTAATTTAGCAATTTGTAAATGTATGTATGTATGTATTCAATAACGAAAAACTATATAACCCCCAAGTTACCCCAAGGATTCGTTTGTGGGATTTGTTTCATCAATCCTTCTAGTTTTTAAATGATGCAAAGAAATTTTGCGATTTTTTGCGTTTTGGGTGATGCATAATTATTTTCAGACACGACACTGAACACCCGAATCACGAGGGGGAAATTTTTTGAAGAGCGGGTTAAGTTTCCCAAAAGTTCTTCACTGATCGAGACCATCTAGATCATCACCATCTCGTTGCGGCTGTACCATTCACAGTCGTCCCGCTCCCTCAGCTAAGCTCTTCATCAATAAAAGCATATATTTTTATTTTATTTATTTATATTTTGTTTTGTTTAATAATAATTGTCATAATTTTCATTGATAGGTTATTTTTAGTTTTGATTCAAAAGGTTCAATAATTATTTGTTATTTAATTCATTGTTTGTAAATAGTTAATGTTTATTTTTCTTTATTGTAAATATATTATGTATGTTTGGTGTATGGTTTCGGTTTTCTCAGATAGACCCCAGTATTCGGAACCTTAGTTTATTTATTTATTTTCCTTTTGTTTTGTTATTTTTTGTTTGTTTTTTTCGTTATGATCGCTGTGGATATACTATACTCTTCGATCCAGCCACTATACTCTTCGATCCAGCCACTATACTCTTCGCTTATTCTTTTACACCACGTCCATTTTACGCCGCTATTGGTCATGGAAAAATTAACTTAGGTATCATCTTAGCCGGATCCGCAGAAATATAGAAAACTGCAGCAGTGTCAAAAATTATACCGTATATAGAATAGAATAGAAAAATAATTTTATTCTGGGACCAAGTCCCTTAAGAATAACAAATTGTACAGAAAGAAATGATATTAGTTACATCTGGTCAGAGACATGATCAATAAATAAGATGAAAAAATAATAAAATAAAGAAGAAATATTAATACAATAATGATAATGTATACATAGATACTAATGTAATATATGAATAGGAAAATAAGAAAATATTCTACAAATGAAATAATAAATAGGTTATTTTGATACAATGCTAATTACATACAATATAAGAACTAAAATGTTGTATTCGGAATGAGAAAAATTATTTTAATTGGAAACACTGAGTGTGTTTCAGAAAGACTTAGGTATCGCTTAATTGAGAAAATATATTGTTATTAAGCGTCACCTTGGATTTGGAGGAGGTACTGGAAATAGAGGAATTTAAATGTTTTTAGGATGGTTGAGCGGAATAGGAAAGAGCGCTGAAATGCAGTAGTTCTATGGGATAGGGTATATAGATCAGAAATACGGGATCTTGTGTTCAGTGACTTGATTGCATATCTGAATTGAAGCGTATTGTAAATATAGGAAGGATGAAGGGTGCTGATGATTTGGTAAAGGAATGATTCATAGAAATAGTTTCTACGGAAGATGAGATAAAGCCAGTTTAATTCGGCATAGAAGAAGGAAACGTGGGAGCGCCTTGGTTTATCGAAGACAAATCTGGCAAAGCAGTTCATAATTAGTTTCAATCTGTCTTCGAGAACCGTCGAGAGACCACCATAAACTAGACAACCCTAATCAAGGTAAGGGAATATTAGGGAGGATACTAGAAGCTTATGAGTTGACTGGGGAAGAAGGTGACGGGATCGGTGGAATAATGTAAGTAGCCCCATAGAACGGCGGGAGATTTGGGCAATCTAAGATTTCCGAGAAAGGGTCCGATCAAAAATAATTCCAGTTCTTCAGGAGATACAGGATAGGTAGATGGAGATGTGCGTGAATCAAGAAGGGAAAGTTTACGGAGGAGATGCCATTTCGATCTGGAATCAGGAGCGGAAGAGAGGGCTTCATGGAAATAAGTGGATTTTGCTCGACGAATCGAGGCTTGTATCAAGTTACGAAGCATCCTGAAACTTTGGTAGTCGTCAGTCATCCTCGTGCGAGTTATAAGAATATAAATATTACTCATAATATTAATATAATATTTAACATTACTTTTATTATTGAGAAACCCTTTTAGCACCTGACTAAGAGAAAGTATCCTTTTGACTTTCCAAGGGTAAAATATAAATTACATCTTGAACAACACATGTCATAAACAATCATAAAGTAAACTGCCTAGGGTCAAAGATCCCCAGCCACCCTAGGTCCTCTCTTATTACACCATATAACGCCCTGTGTATATCACTGTGAAATGAGACAATTGACACCTACGCCGGACTACCCTTTCTCACGTTCCCTTTAGTAAACATTTAGCCAGACACTTTCACCCTATTTCCTCGATCCTATCCCCACTCTAAACCTTTAGGTTTCAAGTAGCTGGAAGTTTTTAGAGGAAGACACTCTACATTTGACTTGTAACCATTATGCTAGAAGTATTGTATGTAACTATCAGTAAATAAAGTATCTTTTTCTAAGTCTTCACTATTTGTATTCGTTATCTTGCGTCTGAATCGTCTACGTGCTGCATCTCGATTTCGTTGGAGCTGTTTGATTTCTGGACTTATCCAAGGAGCAGGAGGACGACGAAAGGAGGAAGATTTGAGAGGTGGATGGATGTTAAGGATATTTAAGAGGTATGTGGTGAGGATGTTTACCATGGAGTCAATCGAGGGAGGAGGTTTCAGTCCAGTTCTGAGCTTTAATCTCTGGAAGGATCTTTTCACGGGTTAGGGATTCTGTATTTATTAGATTCTATACATAGGCACATATACATGAAGATGAAGCCTCTGACTAACCTTCTGTGGTTTGTTGTATTTCAAAAACATTTCCTGCTGGAAAACTCAAATTGTTACGACCAACCTGTGGTGTCGCTCGGTTCTCTTCTCCTTGAACTTTCCAAAGCTTAGATGGTTGTAACTAGCAAGTTGCCTGACAACTTTAAAAGTGAAAACAGCAGCTTAGGACTGGTCCCTGTAGGGATGTTAAAATATGCAGCAACGCTATGTCTGCACAGTATACTATGAATCATGTAGCTGTTAGAAGGGCTTAATTTTTAGATATTCATGCTCAAAATATTAACTCAAAAATTTCCGCGAACAAGCTGTACTTTCAGGACGAAGTAGGTGACTGCCTGCTGAAGTGTCTAGCCCCCCCCCCCCCCCCCCAAAAAAAAAAAGCACACTGAAGATCTGCAGTCTGTCCAATCTAAATATATTTAAATAAATTATATGTATTTTTGAATTGTTTGTATTATAGGAATATGTTATTACTATTGCGTGGCGCTTCAGACCACAGAATACAGAATATAGTAGAAGGGGCAGAGGGACTAATGCCTAAGGTTCCCCTGGCTCCAGTTCGGCCGGCTCTCCCCCCACCACCTTCAGTAGTATGCTAGTTCCACCTCATGCTTATTTACAACTTTATCATCAAATATTTAGGCTTCAACTCTTACCAATTTTATTGGATTCCATCTAATTGTTCAGAAATTTATCACATTCATGCTTTCCTATAATAAAAATCCAACATTAAACTTTTAAATTTAAATACCTATGTATGTGGGTAAAGCAGGGGAAAAGCGTAAAAAGTTATATATACCTTAATAATCTTCTGTCTTAAATGATCTGGAAAATCAAAAAACCGACTTGAATTGCACTTTTCTTTAGATTTGCTCGAAATGAAGAAGATCTGTCAAAATCGCCCTCTTTAAAATGTTTTGAACAAATAACACTTGTATTTTTTTTTTGCTTTCATTTTTCTTGCCTCAGGGCTTGGACCCAGTTATTTCGTTCCTCTTCAACTGAAGGGAAGCTGAGGGAAAAATAAAAGGTAAAATTGGAACTGTTTACCTTTTAAAGATTTATTCAAATCTAAAACTATATTATTGATGTAAAACATCGTATTAAGGTGTTAATGTTTAACATTCTAAACTAGTTTTCAAATAAAAATAATTTCAATAGAATTGGCAATTAATTTATCAATCCTAATTGAATATACAGAATATTCTGTATTATGTGGTTACAATACCTACTATTGTCAATATAGGGAAGTTTAACAATAAAGTTAAAACAGCTCCACAATAAACACATTTTTACTGTGGCGAAAGGGAAGGAAGAGTTGTTTCTCTATTTATTGAAAAACTAAACTGTATACGTTTAAAATGTACCGGTGAAGGGTTATTAGAGGGTTTAAATCCTTGTTGGAATCTTTCCTAGAACATCCAAACGCGGCACAACATGGCATTTTTTAATCCAATTAAGTAGTAAAAAAAAAACACATACACACAACAGAGACCTAACAATTAGCAATTGTTCCAAATGAACACGACACAAACAGTGGTACTGACTGACACAGCGGGGGTTAAGGTGGTGGGGATAGCGCTCCTTGGTCTAGAGCCTTCTCCCCCTCTCTATACCTGCCCACCGCTTCTATCATATTCTGTATTCTGTGCTTCAGGCCAATGTGGTCATGGACGTCCTCAATGAACCTTCTCCAGGCTCTATCCTCCGCAGTTGCGGGTGTTCAGCTATTCTCAGGCCTTTCGAATGACGGCGTCCTTCCATCTAAGACGTGGTCCGTAAATAGGTAACATGTTCTGTAATAACTTTATCAGGAATATCTTTAAAATGCAGTTCTGTGTAAAGATTTTCCCGCTGTACTGTTACTACAGTTAAGGAAGATCTTATATCCCTCTGCCTCCCTTTCAGCGTTCCTACATTCCAGCAGTACATGTTGGACAGACTGGCACACTCCCTGTACTAGTTATGCAGTTTTGGGACCCAATCGGCCCAGGGGAATTAGTTTTCTTACATCCTAAACGATAAAGGAAATATGGATAACAAAATAAAAATATATTTTTATTTATTTATATCGGTAATGAATGTTCAATGCTATTGAATCCTTAATTTTAAACTTTGTAAAAATAATGAAATTCATTCCGTGTGTATTCCGTTCCTTGGTTGTCTTAATATGAATGTTTTCACAAGCTCATCGCCTCAAGCTATTATCGCATTGATAACAGAAGAGATGAGATCAATGGAGACCAAAGATGGTTAAATAACCGAGGATTCGGAAGGTTTAGGTTCATCTGGAATGTAAGATTTCCAGAAATCGAGTGTCTCTTGATAATCGGTCAAGTTGCTAATCCTAACTCCAGTGTCTTGGATATTCAAATAATATTGTCCTTGGAACTGGGGCCATTGGATCGTCTCTTGGCTGCTTGGTCTTCTGAAAAATAGCAGAAATAGAAGGTGTCATTTCAAATAGAGATAATGTTTCAAGCACATAATGTTTAGTTATATATTTTTTATAATGTTTTTATTATAACATTAAAATATATTCATGTAGAAATGGTAGATTAGATCGTTTTTCGAACATTACGCATAAGAAAAATAAAAATGTGGTACCAGGAAAAGAAAATTAAAATGTTTGGTTAAATGAAAAAGAAATCATTTCAATTAACACAAATTTAATAACTGTATAAGATCCATTTAAAAAAAACAAACAAACTATTTCTTGATATTTTTAACCATATACGTTGTATACAACAAGTAAATTTCGTCTATCTCGGTGAATGAGCTGTCTTTTCGGTGTTCCCCAAGACCACTATATTTTTCTGTTCCGTCTGGAAACAGATTTAAAATGGGACTCTATAATATTTGTTAATTTAATCAGAAATCAGGATTGGTTTTGAACGCTTTTATTATTTCTTATGATACATAAGTATTTAATTTAATTTATGCCCGGTTGCTAGAGCATTAGATATCTCATCAATAACTAACAGTCCGCTAAACTGTGAGAAGCGTTGCTAGAACACTAGCTAGCTAACTTATTGTTTAGCTAAATCGTTCGCTAACTTAGCGATTCGCTAAGTAGGTTCTTTAAAAATCCAACAGATAGAGCTGGAATAGTTGTTACATTTATGGAGCCTCTTCTACGGTTAATATCTTATATCATATTATCGTATGATGCTTCTCTTAACAATATTTAAAAATATGAGCTAGGGTGTTGGAATTTAGCATTAATTTATCATTTCTAGAACGTAAGGTATCTTATCAATACTCATAACCTATGAAAAGCGTTGCCTGGATACTAGTTAAGGTTTGTTAAATCGTCCGATAAAGTTATAGGATCGATAATTTATGAGATTTCTCTTAGCACCCGGTTCTAGACCATCAGATATCATAGCTAAATGTTGTAACAGTTCAACAAACCTTCTGTTTCGAAAACAAAAAGTATCAAAGCAAAAATAAAGTAATCATACTTCCGCTCTCAATGAGCTCCAAAACTACGAATTTTATATCTTGGTCGTTGCTATTAAAAAAAAATGGACTTCTAGAACCATTAGCTAACTGAGCAATATGTTTTTTGATTCGACAATGACATACGTTGTCGTTATAACATGAAGATCGATACTATACATTCGTTAAGTGTAAATACAATAAAAAGCTTATGTATAAATCAAACAGATAAAGCTAGTGTTGTTGATTACATTTATGAAACTTCTTCTACGGTTACCCATAATTTATCAAAAGTTTTGGATGATGATGATGATGCTATGAGGACACTGTTTTACAGATCTGCCAGGATCTGACGTTTTTTTCGAGGCCGAAGGACATCCTTGGCCACTCTCTCCATCCACAATAAGAATTAGCTTTTTCGTCCTTAAGGATTGCTGTTTTAACTGTTTTTAAGGACACTGTTTTACAGATCTGCCAGGATCTGACGTTTTTTTCGAGGCTGAAGGACATCCTTGGCCACTCTCTCCATCCACAATTAGAATTAGCTTTTTCGTCCTTAAGTATTGCTGTTTTAACTGTTTTTAAGGACACTGTTTTACAGATCTGCCAGGATCTGGCGTTTTTTTCGAGGCCGAAGGACATCCTTGGCCACTCTCTCCATCCACAATTAGAATTAGCTTTTTCGTCCTTAAGGATTGCTGTTTTAACGGTTTTATCATATTTAACGGTTTAATCATACAATTAATTTTTAAATAATAAAAAAAAAATTAGAAATCAATATATCACAAATAAAATTGTGATTAAATAAAAAATTGGATGATGGATCTCAACTTTATATATGCATTGCGCAATAAAGTTAATAGAACGCGTAGAAATATACTCAAAATTAATTATTGCTCATAATTGGGTCATATTACATTTCTTTTACAAAATAAAATCTTTTAAAAAATTCTTAGCAACATACCTTAAAAAGTCAAGTAATTAAGAGATGGTAAGGACGTTAACCCAAAATAAAATTTTAAAAAGATCAGAGTTGGGCAAAGTTTAATCATGTTTAAATATTTGGTAACCAATTTTCTGGAATTAATCATCTAATTTAATAATGATTAAATATTCCGGTTGATTTTTCAATTAACTAAATCATTAATTGACTAAAAATTGAACTAGGAGATTTAATCATGATTAAATTAGGTGATTGATTCCAGGAAATTAGAGGTCAAATAAAATATAAACATGATTAAATTTTGCCCAACTCTGATTTTTTTTTTTTTTTTTTTTATTTGAGCTTAACATCCTTATCATTTTTGATCTAAATTACATGACTTTTTTAGGTATGTTGCTAAGAGTTTTTTAAAAGGTTCCATTTTGTTTCGTTCAGTGTTCTTTCACCCAATTCAGAGCATTAATGAACTTTACTGTAAAATAAACATTCATCACACTCCATTTTTTCCCCAATTTTCAGTAAACCTGGGTTGCTGTAGGGGTCCAAATGGTACGTATATTTATACGCGTTTTGTCACTCGACATAGGGCACATTCAAAATATGAACTTAAACATTTTGCTAAAAAGAAAGCGCTATCACCATCAGCATAAAAAATAAAAATAAAATAAAATAAATAAATAAATAAAAATAAATAAATAAATCAATAGAAAAAAAAAAAAAAAATCTGTTAATAAAATTGTTAATTAAAATTAATAAAAGGACATCAATGACGAAAGTCCGCCATCTTAAAATCGTTAAATATTTTAAAACAGTATCCTGGAGGACAACAATGGCGGAAGTTATCCTTCAGATAACTTAAAAACCGTTAAAACAGTATCCTTAAGGACGAAAAAAAAACTATTAGTATTCCGCCATCTTAAAACAGCATCCTTAAGGACGAAAACTAATTCTAATTGTGGACGGAGAGAGTGGCCAAGGGTGTCCTTCGGCCTCGAAAAATCATCAGATCCTGGTAGATCTGTAAAACAGTGTTAATAACAACTCACAGTTAACAATACAATGATAATCAAAAAGGAAATAAAAATTGCATTGCACAACCTTTATCTTCCCCTCTTCTATAAACAACCTCTTCTTTAAATATATACCCAATAGCTTCTTCGTGATGTTGCCTTCAGCTCAAAATTATTCTTCACACAATCCTCAATTCCAAATTTGATTCTTATAAGTATACACATATATGTGTGCTTGTGTGTGTGTATATATATATATATATATATATATATATATATATAGGTGTGTGTGTGTGTGTGTGTGTGTGTGTGTGTGGAAAGTAATTATTTTAAAAAACAAAAAGTCCCTCCCATCGGAATTACGATCTAGGCTTCGTAAGATCAGCGGTAAAGCGCCGGCTAGCTCATAAGGGACACTGGGGTCTTAATAGGGCGATCGCGCTCACAACTCCAAAAGTCAGTTTTTTTGTTTTATAAATTTATTTTAAGTAATAAACTTTTTTTTTTTTTTTTAAATTTCGTACTTAGATTTTATTTATCATTATTTGACATCAGATACTTTAACTTGAACACCCTATAGTGTGACTGGAAATAGAAAAGTTTTTATGAAAAAAATTGTTGGAAGTGCGTTGCACCTGTCTGGAAAGCCCTGATATGAAACGGATTAAAATTTTGAAAGTAAGCAAACCTTGTGATAAACGACAAATAATATAAATTATCCAATACAGAATGAGATATCTCATATAATTCAATCGTTTAACTTTAGCAAGCCAATACGTTAACAAACCGCTAAGTTAGCGATACAATAAGTTAACAAGCCGCTAAAGTTAGCGAACGAATTAGTTAGGTAGTATCCAGGCAACGCTTTTCTGAGGTTAGGGATATTAACAAGATACCTGACGTTCTAGAAATGATAAAATAATGATCAATTCCAACATTGAAGATTGAATTTTTAAATATGGCTGTGAGGAGCACCAGACGACAACAAAATATACGATATTAACCGTAAAAGAGGCTCCATAAATGTAACAACTACACTAGCTCTATCTGTTGGATTATAAAGAAGCTACTTAGCGAATCGCTAAGTTATCAAGTTGTTACAAATTAGCTAGCAGTTATCTACTTAGCGAATCAATAAAGTTAGCGGTTCGCTAGCTATTGGTTCGCTAAGGTCATAGTCTAGCAACCGGGCATTAGACTATTATTCTCCTGAGTCATGGTTGATTTTAAGGTTATTTTTATTTAAATAGACAGCGAAGTTGGAATTTTGAACCTATTGTTGTATTCTGTTAAGATTTTGAACCAGACGTATCCTTTGGAGGTCAAAAATCGTGGTTTCATAGGTTTTTCGGAGTATCCTTCAATCCACAAAATGGATAAACTTGTTTATATTTTCTGAATAAGTCTTATTTGTTTTGTTTTGTTTTTTTGGCTGGATCGTTTATTTATTTTACGAATCTAGATGGATTCAAATAAATAAGTGTATACATTACTTTCTATCTTAAAAGAGATTAAGAAAGTCTGTGCAGAATTGAAAACAGTAACATCAGTGGGAAGGGTTCTTTCCTCCTCATGCCTTTCACACTTGGTAAAACAGTATTTCAACAAATTCACATATTATTAAATACTTTAAGTGATAGGTGTGAGTATATATTCAAAGTTAAAAAAAAAAAAATTAAATCAAGTCACAAATGTTTAATCATGTAAATAATGATGGGAATAAATGACTTACTGGTCCCTGGCGAAGTTGACCCACATTTTTACCATCTGCTTTGACAGAGCGACATCTTCCGGCTTGGGCCAGTCTGCTGTTTTAGGAATATTATCGAAGAAGTAGGGCATTTCTGCACCGTGTGGAGCCGCTAAAGAAGAATTATCAACTGAGATCAAACTGCTATGAATGTATTTTAAGCCAAGTGGTATTTAGTAACTAGGATGTAATTTTATTTCTCTTAATTATTTATTTCTAGTTTTTTTAAAAAAATATTTTTATATTAAGAACTTCTTTTATTAACTTATTAAACATAAAAAAAATTAACACCTTTAGTTTCTTAGAGTCTGTAAAATAGGGCCTTACGCCCTCAAACAATTAAAACATTAATCAATGAATCTCTCATTCCACTCGCTCTCTCACTCCCTCACTCTCTCTCTCTCTCTCTCTCTCTCTCTCTCTCTCTCTCTCTCTCTCTCTCTCTCTCTCTCTCTCTCTCTCTCTCTCTCTCTCTCTCTCTCTCTCTCTCTCTCTCTCTCTCTCTCTCTTTCTAACTCCCCCTCTCTCTCTCTCTCACTCTCTCTCACTCTCTCTCGCTCCCTCTCGCTTTCCCTCTCTCAACTGGTATCAGTTGTCTGTCCTTTGAATGACGTCGTGGCGAGTGAAGGAGTGGATCGTGGAGCGATGAGGATATCTCATATTAATGCAGAGTCCTTGCCAGCCCATATCGACGAGGTGAGGCTAATTTTTAATCAAGTGGATCTCGACGTATTCGCTGTTAGTGAGCCTTGGCTGGTGCCGTCCTTGTCCTCGAGTAGTGTAGGTGTTGATGGATTTAAGCTTTACAGAAATGACAGAGAAGGTAGACCCAGAGGAGGAGTGGCTATTTATGTAAAGGATGAGTATCCTTATATGAGTTACTGAACTCGAGCCTCCTACGTATATTGAAAATCACCCTGAGTACCTTTTTCTAGAGATTCGAACACCTGGAGAAAGCCTTAGCATTGAAGTAGTTTACCGCCCACCGAAGGGAGGATTCTTTGCTGATGTCGAAGAGGTTCTTGCTAAGTATCGACACAATTACCATGATTTTATGATGCTAGGTGATCTTAGCACTGACCCTACTAATGTTTCATTTAACTCCAGCCAGGTCACCTCGGCGGTCAGAGCGCTGGATCTCCACCTTCTACCTTTCAAGCCTACTAACCATACTCACACTATGACTTTAAATCCTGAGACCTTGATAGATTATTCTTTTGGATGTGCACGCAAAATGGTTCGGTTGAGTATTTGACTCAGTACTGGCTGTGTAAAAATAAAGTGAGAACAGCTGTGCGGGATACCAAGAGAAAATATCTGTCCTCGAGTCTAGGCGCCTGCGCACCTAGTGAGATATGAAAGGTGTTGAGGTCAAAGAGAATTATTGATATCAATAAAAGCGAAACATCGATGTAAACTGTTCCCTAGACGAAATTAACAGGTCATTTGTGTCACATCCTCTGGGTCCCGGAGCGGCGGATAACTACTTGTTGCCAACTAATGAGGAGGTTGTTGACGTTATATTCGAGGACGTCTGTGAGGAGGATGTGGTTTAGAGCCAGAGCCGTGTTGAGTCTGACGCGTCTGGAAAAGATGGAATCTCTAGAAAAATGATTGGACTGATGGGAGCCAATAGCATCCTTGTTGAGATCTTCAATGTCTTTTTTGCGTTAATGCAGGTTTCCTGATGCATGGAAACGAGCGATTATTGTGCCCATTCCTAAAACTGCTAAGCCTAAAACACCTTTGGACTATAGACCAATAGCTATTCTACCTGTCTTGTCGAAAATGTTGGAAAGAATAGTTGAGAGGGACCTGAGGAGATTTCTTGAAGGAAATGTAATACTATCTCCTTAAATCAATCAGGTTTCAGACAGGGACGGAGCACGTCTACGGCCCTTCATACGATATTTTCTGACTTAGGTAAAAATATGGACGAGCGCAAGATTTCCGTTTTCGTTTCCTTGGACTTTACGCGGGCGTTTGACTCCGTAGATCACAAAATGCTTCTGAGGAAATTGGGAAGCTTTGGTGTTGGAGAGCAGTTATTGGGTTGGCTTGATTCCTATTTGTGTGGGCGGACCCCACGAGTATGGAGTGGTGGGGACTTTTCTGAAGCGTTGGAGATTGATACAGGGTGTACCTCAGGGTTCAGTAGTCGGACCACTATTGTTCCTTGCCTATATCAATGTTTTAGATGGATGCCTCAAGCACTGCAAAGTCCATATGTTTGCTGATGACGTTGTTATATGAGCATCTGCATTTCCGGAAGACGTCGCGGCAATAAAGCGAGTAAATGAGGATCTCAATGCCCTCCAGATCTGATCTCATTCCAACAGACTGTTCCTCAACTTAAAAAAGTCATGCTGGATGTTAATGCGGAGTCCGAAGCTCCTTGCAAAAACCGAAAGGATTGGTACGTTGTCGTCTTTGAGAGTCAATGACCAGATAATTCCCCGAACAGATAAATTAAGACTGCTAGCTGTAGTAGTAAATGGGTCATTATCATGGCATGACTATGCTAGTGTTGTAGTAGGCCGGGATCAAAACGTAATGCACTTCCTTTCTGAAAATACAAGAATTCAGAAATCAGTAAACGCTGCAATTAGATTTATTTTCTGGGCTAGACGGGATGACCACATCACCCCATTTTTAAAGGAATTAGGTTGGTTGCGAGTAAGCACCTATCGGAGGCTCAAGGTGCGTGGCCAGGAGTTGAGAGGGTTCCCTGAAGAACTGCGCAAAGATTTCATTGAAATAAGAAGCAAGAGGATACAGGGTGTTTTCCAGTCCAAAACAGAATATTTGAGAAATGCATTTCACTGGCTGCGGTGAGAGAGCTCAACCGGCTTCCGATAGAGATAAGGTCGGCTTCCTTCTTCCGCAGGGCTTGTCTTAGTCAACTACTGGGTGCGGACTGGGAGGGCGCTCCTCCATAGGGACTTGGGATTTTTTTGAACTATGAGTTTATGTATATATAAAATAAAAAAAAAAAGATTGTAACATTTTTAGCTAAGACATATATATATTGTCTATAAGATAGGGCCACAGGCCCTAAGACAATAAAACAATCAATCTCTCTCTCTCGCTCTCTCTCTTTCGCTACCTATCTCACCTGGACCATTGTTGACATCAGTCTTCGCTGCTTGCGTGTAATTGAACTTGTAGTGATAAGTCGGTCCAGAGTGCTTACTTAAGCTCTTCCACGACGGGTACCAAAACATGTATTCCGAATAATACTGAAACAATTTAAAGATCCAGTGTATAAACATATAAAGATAGTGGGAATGAAATAAAAATACAAATACAATTTGTAATTATTGGAAAATTCTAATTAACTTTTCATGGGAATACAATTATTAATTACAGTGGACTTAGAAGCTCGAAAAATAATGAATGTACATAAAAAGAAAACAATATATATATATATATATATATATATATATATATATATATATATATATATATATATATAGTTATGGAAACCCAATGGTATTAGAGATAATAAATAAATGTACACTATCCCCTCTCCTAGATAAGTGTATAAAAGGCCACCCCCACCTGTGCCCGATTGACACTCTGCTCGTCTAAGTGTTGTGACGCCAGATGATCAACACGAAGTCCTTGTATTAGGCTATAAATTGTGCTTTTTCTTGTATAATGTATGTCTGTAAATAAAAACGCTCTTTTTAAAAACTCAGTCCCGCGAACCTTTTATTTAGCTGGCGCCCGAACGGAGGGACATTTGGAAGCGTTAACGTAACTTCGCGTTCTATCTTATTTCAGCGAATAGAATTCTATCTTAGAACAGCGAGACCTCTTTCCACTGGCATGAGAAGATTGGGAGCTGAGTATTAGTACATCAGCAGATCTTCAAGTCTTTGGGAGCGCTTTGGTATTCCAATACCTTGACCAAAAGGACCTTCAACCTCTTGCTAAAGAATCGACGGGAAGGAGCTAAAGGGGAGCGTCATCAAGAAGACATCGAAGACAACGTTGTATCAAGAAAAAGTATAATTAATTTTATTTTTATTTTTATTTTTAAGTAATTTTGTAATTTAAATATAAGTTAGTAATAAGTATAATAATTTAAATTTAGCATTTATCTTTATGAATGTTTTGGAAGAAAAATTAAGTAACTTAAAAATAACAGGTTCAACGTTAGTTAAAAAAGAAAATAATATGGCTCTAGAAATTAAAAATCATGATTTAGCATTAATCCCGGAATATGACGGAAATCCGTTACAACTAGTTGATTTTTATTAGAAATAGCGAATTTTTATATAATTTATATTGTAAAGATGATAATACCCATAAAAATACAAATCAAGCTAAACTTGTTTTAACAATCTTAAATAAACTAACTGGAAAAGCTAAAGTCGCCGTATACGATAAGGAATTCAATACAGTAAAAGAAATAATAAAATCTTAAAGAAAAAGTACCAAGACACGAGAACTAGGGAACAATTAATTTCGGAAATTTTAAATACGCGGACTTACCATAATGAAAACCCACTCGATTTCTTAGAACGACTGGGCCAAAAAAGATGCGATTTATATGCGCGAATTTACTCCGACAATGAGATATTAGATAAACAGGACGAAATGTATAGGTATGACAAACAGATATCCCACCGCGCAGTACATAGTTTACACCCAGCACTAACGGACTTCATTTACCATATAAAATTTGACTCATTAGAAGACCTAGAAGAAATACTAAGAAACAGCGCGGCTCACATCGTACATAGAATTTATGGCGATAAAAAAACACAAAAAAAACCAGTTCAAAATAATTACAAAAAGAAAAATTTTGAAAATAATTACAAAAATAAAGAGTACCGACCAAATTTTAACAACCACTATGATTATCAAAATTACGGACCCCGTCAGTACCACCGCGAGCAATATACGTCGTATAATAATCCCCAACATTACCGACAGCAACAGTATCAGTATGAGCAAGGTCCAACCTCTAATTCTTATAACAATAACAACCAACATAACTTCCAGCCACAACAGCTGTTGAATATATTCGAGCTATTGAATATACGACTCCGATTTATAATCAACCGTGGGACCCCCAGTCGCAACATAAATTTTTTAACAAACCACCCTCTAGAAATATTAGGCAAAATTACCAGCCCACCTCAAATAGATTCTAACACCGTTTCGATGAGAACTGTTTCTAATAGGGTACATACAATTGAAGAAGACAAAGACGAAAAAAATTAAATTATTATTAGAGCGGATTGAATCTTTGGAAAAAAGACAGGATCATTTTTAGAATTAGGCCCAAGCACAAGCAGACCTCCGGACCGGATATAAACAATTTAAATTCTAAACCAGATAAACACATAGATAACCAGGATAAACAAATAGAAATCCACGACTTAAACTTAAATAACGACTTACAAAGCAAATCGACGAAAAAAATGAAAAAAAACAATTACTCCGTGACGAACATATAAAATCGGAAATAAAAGAAACTGTTAAAAACTTAATTCGCGAAGAACATATAAAACCGGAAATAAATGAAACTGTAGAAAATTCTGTAAACAATATTAAGAGTGTGGAAGACGACGAAAATTTAAAATACCAAAAACTTGAAGAACTTAATAAAAATAAAGAAACAGTCCGAAATGAATATCGTAATTTAAATAAAACATTAAAAAAACCGTTAATAAGTCACGGGAAGGAAAAGAAAAAAATATAATTAGTAAAATCAAAGAAACGGAGGATTTAAATTCAAATTTAGTGAAAGAAACAAACAATTTAAAAGCTTCGAAAAATAATTTGAAAATAACTGTTGAAAAATTAAATAATAAAGTAACAAAGGTTAATAAATTGAACCGAAAGACATTAAAAGAAATAATAGCTTCTATTTCCATAAAAAGTAGGCTGGATCACTGCGGCAATAAGTTAAACAATTTTAAACCTCAACTAAATGTTCCTTTAGGCGAGATAACGGTTCATGAAGAGTTAAACAAATTGTTAAATGTAATAAACAGACCAAATAAATCAAAAAATAATTTCCCACTTTGGATTGTACCAAAAAAGATGTATAAATATAGGAAAAAAACTAAGTAAAAATATTTAAATCGGATAATTTGTTGATTCTGGTAACTTCGAATTCAACATCAATACCATTTTTACTAATATTCATAATCATACCAATTATTATTTTTCAATTTATGTTTTAGAAGCATAGAGATTTAAACAATAGAATTAAAACGATTGTTTTTCAATCTGATAACTCTCTTAACTATTATAATTTATATTCATACCAGTTTTTGTTAATACCTAAATTTATTAATATTATCATTTATTATTAATAATACGTTTTAACTATTTCTGTAAAATTTTAAATATCTTATATTCATTTAGATTGCAAATTTAGTTTTATGGTATGTTGCTTCTCATTACAATATTTCGTTTATAATTAATGTTTATAGGTAATTTTGAAAATAGTAATGAATTTTGAACAAATCAAAAGGCACTATTTAATTTTAATTAATAATATAATAAAAATAATTAATTAACAATTTAATAATAATAATTAATAAATAATTTAATAATAATTTTATTGATAATAATTAATTGTATCTTAATGATGATTAGTCATTTGAAAAATATATTTATTTGATTACTACTCGGATAATAATCTTAACTTTCAGATATGTTTATCATACTAAATAAGTTTAAGGATTAAATTGTATTCGTTCTTTTTATTTTTAAGCTTCTATTATGCTTGCTGTTTAAACAATTACATTTTATCAACGAAACTAAAAGAATCTGTAAATTAAAATTATTATTTTACTTTATTATTCTAACAATTCAACTTAAACAAACGAGGTATGATCATTTTATTTAATGTCCTGTTAATCACTAGAATCGAAATATTAAATATAAAGCTAAAGGGATAAACAATTTCACAGTTTTAAGCTTAAAGTTAAATTATGCATTTTAATCATCTTCGTGATTAAGTATTGTTATTTTTGGTTAAAAAGTTAATAAGTTTACATTACGTCTCGATCTTGATTTCTTGCTAATTTTTTATTTTGAGAAGTTGAATATAATAGTTATGAACATTTTTTATGCATTTATAAAATGAAGTTAGCATTACAAATTTAATATGATTTGAATGGATTAAACTTCAAAAATTTAAAATAGACTTATCAGAGTAATTTGGTTAATATTCATTCAAACCTTAGAAAAATATCATTTTATCAGTTTTATAGTCAGTCAGTTTAAATTAATGATAGATATTTTTAATTTTAGTAACGCACTGACTAACTATATGACATACTTTCCCACACCTCTACAAATATCATTAGACCAAGGGACGGAAATGAAAAATAATTTAGTAAAACAGTTTGTGAAGAAAATAATATTATTTTACATTATACCTCAGCCAGCCACTCAAACTCTTTGGGATTATTGAACAGAGTCCACTCTACCCTATTAAGAATAATAGGAAAAGAAAAAGATAAATGTTCAATGCAACAGAAATTAAGATTAGCGGTAATAGCGTATAATAATACCTTGAACAATAAATTAAAATTAACGCCCAATGAAATCACTTTCGGAACCTCCAGATTAGAATCAGACGAAAACATCGACCTGACAGAACAATATGTATTAAAATATCATAAGGACCAACAATTATTACATAAATTAATTAGATCAAAAATAAAAGACGAAAAAGAAACAAGGACTGAAAAATTAAATAAAAATAGAGAAGACCCTTTGGATATTCAGGAACAATTAGGAGACGTAGAATATTTAAAAATACTCAAGCGAAGATAAAAAGTAGGGACAAGTTTAAAAAAGTAAATGTATTAGTAAAAGATAAAAGACCAATCAAAACTCATATTGACAATATTAAAAGGCCCACTAGGAAAAAACGGAAACAGAAACAATTTATTTCAGACGACGATAGCGAATCTCTTCGTGTAAACATTTCGGATAATTACGATTCAGACAGTGGTTCTGATTAAAAATATTTAATTTTATTTAAACAATATTAAAATGTTTTAAAAATCTTTTATTTTAAATATAATAAATGCAATGGTATTAGGAGTAATGTTTATGTTATATTCAAAGAATTATCTGTATTAAAATGACAATGCTGTAGTTATTTTAATAAAGTCGGACTTTTGTATTTTGTTGTAAAATATTATATTCAATGTTAATAATGTAAAAGATCATTCAAATTATTATTTTATTTCACAGTAATATTCTGTCCGATTTATTTTGTAATTAATATTTTGAAGTCACTATCATGAATATTAGGATACTATTATTTTGTCTTGAAATATTATTTTGATTGATCATTGAAAAAGTATGTATTTTATTTTGAAATTATTATTAATTGTAATTATTGTAATTATTGTAAAGGAGTGTTTGAAGTATTATTTTGGTTTAAAATATTATTATTTTAATTGAGTAATTTTGAAGCTAAAAGTATTATTTGTAATAGAGGAAACTAATTCAAAGACTCTTATTTTATTTTTCCTTTTGTTTAAATAATGTATAGTTATGAATTGTTTAGTATTAAGAAATATCCTGTTATCTTTTAGTTATAAGGAAAATTGTACTTTAGCATGTAAGGAATTCTGTAATGTATAAACATTTTATAGTTTAAGCTTATTGTTAATATTAAGAAATGGACAAGGTCTAATCCTTTTGTTTATGACAATTGTATAAAATCCTATTCTAGCGTTAAACGTACAAGGTTTAATCTTTTTATTTTTCAAGTGTACAGATCCTGACTTAGTAAACAGGAAATTCAAAGTCTAATCCTTTTTGTTTATAGGAAAGTGATAATGGTATTTCAGTACAGAGTTTAATCTTTTTATTTATGTAAAACTATAGATAGTACAAATCCTAAACTTGATACACAAGATATAATCCTTTTATTTTTGTATAAACTTAAATTATAAGGTCCAATCCCTTTTATTTATAGAATGTTATCTAATGTAATGTTGTGACTTAGTGTAAAAGGTATTGAGAAATGTATAAGGTTCAAACCTTTTATTTTTATTGTATAGATTCTAACCTATTTACACTAAGATATCTGTTCCATCGGAGACCTCGGAACTTGGGGGGGGGGGAGAAGTTATGGAAACCCAATGGTATTAGAGATAATAAATAAATGTACACTATCCCCTCTCCTAGATAACTGTATAAAAGGCCACCCCCACCTGTGCCCGATTGACACTCTGCTCGTCTAAGCGTTGTGACGCCAGATGTTCAACACGAAGTCCTTGTATTAGGCTATAAATTGTGCTTTTTCTTGTATAATGTATGTCTGTCAATAAAAACGCTCTTTTTAAAAACTCAGTCCCGCGAACCTTTTATTTAGCTATATATATATAGATATACATATATCTTGCTTAATCTATTTTCTTCCTCGTCTTTCCCTCTTTCCCACAAGAACCCTAACTTCATTTAGTTCCTCTCCAAAACGTTCTCTATCCAGGCTGTCTTTATTTTTGAAGTTAATTGTCTGAGTTTATCTACTTGTATTTATGAGTTCACATTGTTGATCCCAAAAAGGTTCTTTGCTTTTGTTTTAAAATTTTTACTTGGGTTCTTGCGGTGGTCCATTTTTTGGCCTCACACTGCCGGTCATCCTAGGATCCGATCGCCCGACTTTGTTATCAGGATAATTATTTTCGCGATTATTAAGTCGCTTTGATGACATAAGTAATGTTCTGGTCAGATAAATCCCAGAAGAATACAACTAGGATATTTGCCCTAGAGGGTTACCACAATTTTACCACCTACCAACTACAATGTTTAAGGACACAAAATGCTCTTTAAACGAAAATTCACTAGACGAACGTTGCAAGCTTTTGATTTCCTCTAAAAATATTCATTTACCAGACCTATTTGGACTTATGGAGTTGAGATTTGTGGCTCCATTGCACATCATGTACTTTATCACATCATGTACTTTATCACATCATGTACTTTATCACATCATGTACTTTATCACATCATGTACTTTATCACATCATGTACTTTATCACATCATGTACTTTATCACATCATGTACTTTATCACATCATGTACTTTATCACATCATGTACTTTATCACATCATGTACTTTATCACATCATGTACTTTATCACATCATGTACTTTATCACATCATGTACTTTATCACATCATGTACTTTATCACATCATGTACTTTATCACATCATGTACTTTATCACATCATGTACTTTATCACATCATGTACTTTATCACATCATGTACTTTAACACGAACAAACTTAGGCCTTAATGTCCCATATGTTTCTGATTTAGCCCAAACCAGATACCTATCCTTCCATCGTAAACTCAATAAAAATTTGAATCCAGTTGTCTATCAACTTGCTTCCCATTCTATACAAGACAATGCTCCGAGGCATCCGAAAAGAAGATGGCCTCGGGACCTTCTAACATGTAGAACTTTTATTGAAGTACTCCCAGTAGCTAGTTGCTTCACCATCGTTATCACGTTATTATTAAACGTTTATTTTATTTTTCCTTTTTTTATAATAATCTAGTTGTAAATTTCAATAATAGATAAAAATAACCAGAAAAGAAAATATGTTGTCAGATATATATTGTAGGAAATCATTTGTTTTATTATTACATACATACATCGGTGGCTCTACATCCCGTCACCGAGACTGGGCCTCCTCGTTTTATTATTAATAACATTAATTTCTGAACAAATGCAATGCAATTATTAAAAAGGACCCCCAGCAGTTGAGAATATTTGGATATCCAAAATCGCTGGTTCTGTACTTTTGCTATCATTAATACTGTACTAATTATTTACTTTTTGTGTTGTATATATTATTTATTTGTAATTAATACATAATATAATTTTAAATATAAAGAGTGGCATAAGACTGGGCAGTAAAAAGAAGAACCTCAAAATTAATTGTATTGCTTTTGCAGATGATATGGCCTTGTTTGCTGAAACAATGGAGGAAGCCAGGGAACAAATTCTCGAACTGGAGAAACAAGCAAATAAAATAGGACTTCACATATCCTTTCAAAAAACTAAAATCATGACAAACATCAAACACCCACGTAAATACCTCAAAGTCCAAGAACAAAACATAGAAATAGTAAAAGAATTCAAATATCTCGGAGAATGGATTAGTTGGAATGCTAAGGAAAACAAAGCATTGGAATCCAGAAAAAATAAACTTGTACTTGCTTTCCAACTAACAAAAGATACATACAACAAAAAATCTCTTTCCTCTGGGTCCAAAATAAAATATTACAAAACAGTAATTAATACCTTGTATGCAGCAGAAACACTAAACATGAATATCAAAGGTCATATGGAGAAACTTGAACTAAAAGAAAGGAAAATTTTAAGAAAAATCATAGGACCAAAATTTCAGGATAATAAGACAATATAAATAAAGAATGAAACACTCTACAAGAAAATTGAAAAACTCTCTGATACTATGCGAAAAAGAAGAATCAATTTTTACGGTCATCTTCTCAGAATGAACTCTAATAGATTATCCAAGCAAATCTTTGACTTCTTACGCAATCTCAAAAAAAAAAACCCAATTGGTTTAAAGAAACTGAAAAGGACCTAGCAAAATTAAAAATTACAGAAAATTCACTACTTGATCAGACTTCTATAATAAATAAACTTAATAAATAAACAGACTTAATTAATAAATAAAGATGAATATGTTAGGTTCCAAGATAAATCCACTCTAAAAACCAAACCCTTTATATCAGATGAAGAAAGAAAAAGAAGATCAGAAAGAATGAAGAAGTACTGGGCACTTAAGAAAGGACAAAACACAGTGAAGTGATGGATTCAACGTACCCCAAAGAGGGTGAAACGAAAAAAATTTTTTTTTAAATATTTGAAATAATTTATTGTAATTAGTTTTTAAATATTTTATGAACGTGTCACTGTCGTTAAGATCACACTGGCAGATAATCCTACCGTTCATTGTATTTTTATCTTCTGTAACTACGCAATTTTTGATGATACAAAGCCTACAATTCCATAGAGGTCGCTTGTATCTTACAATAATTTGATAAATAAATTATTACATGTTATAATTATGAAAAAATGTTATCAAGTAATAATAATGTAATCAAAAATAAGAAATACTTACGTTTCGGATAGCTTTCAAAGGTTCCATCCCATTAGTGAAATATCTCTCCCTTATCCTTCGGACGTCATCAGGTCTGTTTTCCAAATGAAATGTTTTTATAATAGTACTGTTAAAACCATTTATAAATTTGTCTGTATCTTCCTGGCTCACAAAATGGTTTTCATAAGCTGAAATTAAAAGAAAAATCACCTTAGGATTAGAGAAAAACAACAGTTTAAACTTTTTAGGCCTAGAAATCTCAATAAAAAATAAACAGCATGAATTTCGAATATATTGAAAACTGCCTATTTAGATGCAGTTACACACAGTAATGCCAGGAGATCAGCTACATACAAACTCGGAACCATTAATAGCATGATTTATCGCCTTTTAAACATACCGCTGAATAAAAGAAATAACATTAAATTCAAACTATCGCACCATCATTAACGGACAAAAAGAGTCCAAACAATTTTTTTTTTTGGATAATATATACATATTTAACACCCCCAGAGGCCTAAGCTATTTATATATAGGTAAGGAGCATGAAGGATTTTTGATTTCAAGAATTGTATACGAGATGAATTGGATGGTTTAGTGGCACCTCAAAGCTTAACTTCGTGTGTTCATATAGATCTGATGACTTTTATATAAATGAATCTTTTACAGTAAATCGGAAGCTATGAACGTTTGTCTTTTAAAAGTTGAAGAATTCAGAAGCGACTAGCAGTTTCTCGTCGTTTTAGTCTTGTATATGGATTCCAAATTAAACGTTTGCCTAGTTGGACATCCTAGATAGCGGATGTGTTCAACAGGTATACTTGGCCATACAAAGATAATAAAATCAAACCTGCTATCCAAAAAGACCAAACTCAAGCTATACAGATCTCTTATCAGACCCGTTGTGTGTATTGGTGGAGAGACCTGGACACTAAAAGCAATTGACCAGCAAGCCCTAAGAATCTAAGAAAGGAAGATTTTGAGGCGCGTGTTTGGTCCTATGTACGCTCAAGCAGCATACCCAGCGAACAAGGAATAACCAGGAAATAGAAGACCTTGTACAGCATGAAAATATAGTAAGATTTATTAATTCTAGACGGATCAGCTGGTTAGGACATCTGAAAAGGATGCCAGATACCAGAATGGCCAAAAAAGTTTTCCAGGTTACTTTCTCTGGAAAGAGAAGAAGAGGACGGCCTCGTAAGAGCTGGATTGCTGACGTGAAAGAGGACTTGGAAAAGATGGGCGTGACTAACTGGGAAGGAAAAGCTTTGGATAGACTTTGCTGGGGACTAATTGTCAGGGAGGCCAAGGTTCACCATGGACTGTAGAGCCGAAGGAGAAGAAAAGAAATATTGAACACCATTCTTGAAATTTGTGATATGAGATTGGAGTGTTTGGGATACTACCAAGGGATTATGATTTACTGATAATACACATGTGTCATCAACGTAGTTGGTGAGGACGGTGCTAGAATGTGTAGGGATGAAAAGAAAAAGAACAAGTATAGAAAAAGTCCACTAAGCTTACGAAATAACTGTTAAAGTATCGTTCACTTACGGCTCGTCACCATCAGTCCTTCATCTTGGTTGAATCCGATGATCCAGGGGTAGTTATGGCTTGCTGTTGTGGGCCAACTTGTCAAAAATGCTCCAGGAGCATTCACAGGTTCCAGAACTGGAGCTAGGAGAACGGACTGGTTGTTATTCTGAAATATTTAAATTCTATGTGAAATAATAATTTTATCTCTTGTAACAGAACATAATAGGAAGAATCTCTTTAGGAAAGCTAAAGTTAGACATAACTAAACAGTGTTAAAAGCAAGCTCGGCAATGAAAGTCCTGGTTTCGAATCCCACCTGGGCCGGTTAAAATTGATTTCGTGGCGGACCCACAAAAAAAAATTCGACCTTCCCATCTTGCCTAGAATAGGTTGGTAATCTGTGGGATAACCCTTCCTTGTTGATAGTCTAGTTGGAGTACATAAGGACCTGAAGCCCCAATAAACAAAAAAAAAAGTAAGATTAGTTTTATTTATTAAAAACGCATAAAATAAATATCTGTTTCTATAAAAAAAATTGTCGGTACGTTAATTCTGCCTTCCTAAACCGTTCATCTGATTGCGACGAAACTTTTTGGAATTGTTAAGCGCATACGGTTTCTATTACGGACGCGAAGGTTTCTGAGTTATCTATATCACGACATTCATTGACTGTTTGATTGAAAAAAAGAATTGGGAGAATAGAGAACTAGAAGAAGAACCATTAATGAATACTAAAAGTTTTATGAAAAAGTGAACAGTGGTCGAAAGCCGTTCAAACCTCGAATCTCAGCCTGTAAGGACACCGATGGATCTCTATTAAATGAAAAAAACCTAAATACGCAACGAAAATGGAACGAGTACTTCAATCACTTGCTCAATGGAAATCTGGTGCAGGAAGCTCAACGGTAAGAAGTGGACCTTAATCGAATCCCTGAAGATGACCTCGAGCCCCCAGGCGAAGAGGAACTATGCGAAGCCATTGAGAGGCTTAAGAACAACAAAACAACAGGCTTCGACAAACTTGCGGACCAGCTATTCAAGAAAGGAGGTGATAAGCTTTTATAAGCATTACAAAATCTTATTGTTGTGATCTGGGCAGAAGAAATGATTCCGAAGGCATCAGGACAGTTTTATGTCATATTGACAAGAAGGGAGATCTTCCTCGAATGTAAAAATTATCGAGGCATATCACTGTTGCCATGTTGTCTTTTCGTTGATTTTAAATCTGCTTATGATAGCATTCAACCTGAGGCACTGTGTCGGGCAATGAGGGACCTCAATGTACCAGTCAAGCTCATCCGTCTTGTAAAACTCACTATGGCCAATATCGAGTGTATGGTGCAGATTCAGGGAGATCTTTCTGAGGGATTCAGATCTAATACTGGCGTTCGGCAGGGGGATTCTCTAGCCTGTCTTCTCTTCAATATCGGCCTGGAAAAAGCTGTAAGAGAATCAAAGGTACAGACCAGTGGAACCATCTTTAATCATTCGGTACACATTATTGGGAGATCAAAAAGCTCCAGTGGAAAAAGCCTTTCTTGCCCTTGATGATGCTGCCTTGTTGTTGATACCAACAAAACCAAATATATGATTGCTAACGAATAGATTGAAAACGAAATTTTGGTCGAAATTGGAAATTACACTTTCGAACGAGTTGAGGAATTTGTGTACCTCGGGTCTCAGGTCAGTGTCATTAATGATGTTTCGGCAGAGAGGCGAATAACATCGGCCAAAAGGTGTTACTTTGGACTGCGTCGGCGTATAATCTTCAAAAACAAGATTATACAAGACCCTGATTCGACGGGTGCTGACCTATGCCTCAGAAACTTGGGCCTTTTCGAAGTCAGATGAAAAGGATCTCTAAACGTTTGAGAGAAAGATGCTAAGACGCATTTACGGTCCAGTAAAGGATGGTTCAGCTTGGAGAAGAGGCACGAACAGGGAAGTGTTCTCGCTGATTGGTGAGCCTGATGTTAGCAAAATTGTGAGGATTGGTAGGCTCCGCTGGGCAGGGCATGTAGCAAGGATGGGGACCGATGAGATCCCAATTAAACTTTTGAATGAGCACCTACAGCCGAGAGGTCGCCCTAAGCTTCGATGGACGGATGGTGCGGAAGAGGGTGCTAGAAATCTTGCTCGGAGTACGGAATTGGTGAGCAGCTGCACTTAACAGAATAAACTGGCGGAAGCTGCTTGAGGAGGCCAGGACCCAGTAATGGGTTATTGCGCCGATTGGATTGGATTCATAGACTGTTAGCTGTTTTTATTTGTTTAAACCTATTGTTTTTTAGTATTCAGTCAGTTTTGTTTTCTTTCGATAAATTCGTTGATCAGTAATCGTGACTATTGACAAGCTAGACGATAATTCGTTACCAGGTTAAAATTTTATGAAATGCTTTGACAGGATATTGTTAATAAATACAGCCTTCTCTGTTATTCCAGTAAAATAAGGGTTTGCCGAAGAAAAAACTGCCAACTTTTATTCTCAACGGATCTTTATGTTTTTTGGGGTGCTGAATCCAATTCTGAAGTTTGCTACCACAGCAACCATCGGCTTCATATTGGAAATAGCAAAAAACCCGTTATTTTTGTTTTTTAACTATAACACTTTCTTTTTTCGAAGAAAGTCTTCAAATATTAATTGTATCTCGAACTAGTACCTACATAATGAAAAAAAAAGAAATCCGCAATGGGACCATTTTTCGCGAAGTTACGTTATTGGGAAAAAATGGAGAAATTGGCCAACTTGCCGTCAGTCCCACAGCTCCGCGAAAACACATTTGTCGTACCGTTTTGGCTATAACTCTGAAACTGTTTGTCCGATACAACATTACTTTTTTCATCTTAAAGCTGATTAAATTTACTATAACAATCTATAAATGAAGTTTTAATCAAACTCCGTAAAATGTACATGCCACCCTGCTAATAAAAACGTACTGTTGTAAAATCCAAGTGTTTTTTTGGCACATTTGTCGCTCCGACTCCTCAAATATTTGTTCGATCCTAAATTTATTTTTTCTACCTCGAAGCTAATCGAATTCGCTATCAGATGCTAAATATGTAAATTATAGTAAATCCTGTAAACCACCCAAGCTAGCACGCTAAATGTGTATGTTTTGGCAAAATATGAAAATTATGACATGTTCAGTAGACTGGTGTGGGTATTTCATGGTGTTAATTATAAGTTACATATCTAGGATCTAATAGTAAATTTAACCAGCTTGTAGATAAAAATATTAAATATAGGAACGGACAAATGGTTTTGGAGTTATAGCGAATAATGTGCCAAAAAAACATGTAGTTTATAAAAGTAAGTGATTTTCAGTGTGATAGCTTGTGTATTTCAAGAATTTTGGTAAAACTTTCATATATAGGAACTAATTGTAAATTTGACCATCTTTCAGATTGAAAAAAATACAATTTGAATCGGACAAATACTTTCAAATACTTTTAAGAATTTAATATTTGAAAACTTTCTTCGAAAACATTTTGGTTATTGTGTTATAGATAAAAAAACAAAAATAACGGTTTTTTTTTGGCGTTTTTTTGCGATTTTGAATACAAAGCCGATGGTTGCCGTGGTAGCAAACTTCAGATTCGGATTCAGCACCCCAAAAAACATAAAGATCCGTTGAGAATAAAAGTTCCGCAGTTTTTTCTTGAAAGCGGCCTTTTGGAGCCTTATTTTACTGGACTATATAGGATATATCCAGATTTAGATCTACTCTTGAAATGTGAATGTTATTACAGAAGACATTATAGCAGTTGGGTAGTGCAGGACCATTAAATGTGAAAGTTATTACGGAAGACATTATAGCAGTTGTGTAGTGCAGAAATAGCAAATCATACAACAAAAATAGGAAGAAGGTTGGAATAGCTAGAAACCATGGGTGGACACAAGCGCCGAACTTCCCTGTACCATTGTTGTCGTACAGATCAAACTGTAAATGGCTAATAAGACATTTTGAAAAATGCTGACAGTCAAGTAACTTAACTTATTTCAACTATTATATGAATCCCTTCTCATGATGAAAAGTGCCATGATTAAAGGTTTAAGATTAATCTATTGTAAGTAAATGACATTTACTCTGAATCGAAAACCTAGCGAACTCTGTCCCCTCCGCATCTTAAAATAATGTTAACCAGATACGATGGTTTGGATTTCCCTTAGACAAGAGAGTGACATAGAACCCTGATACAAGATTGAAAAGACATAAGCTGCTCGTCGATTTAGACTGCTACAACACAAACTCAAACGTTTTTATTTCCTGATTCAATGCAAAAATTAATATATGTGATCATTTTCAGACCTATTCGGATTTATTATCAAATAGAACTGATTTATATTATAGGCCTTTGATGACGAATTTCAGAAGTAGATAAGTTATGGAGAGTTATGTTTTATTCACTTACATCGACCACTAAAGACGTGTTGCTAACGATTTCAAGCGGCTTACTCTGAAGACATTTTAGGATATCTCCATTATCGGAACAACCAACTGCTTTAGCCAGGTTCAAACCCAACTGCCTCGCTATTCCTGGCTGCATCAATGCCCAAGGTGCTCTAGCCACTCCGCTTTGAGACACACAGCCTTTGATGAGTCCTGAAAAAAAACAAAAAAATTCTTGACATGAACAGTTCCGACAACTTCTACACCAGGTTGATAAATTAGGCAACGTTTATGGAGGATAATTCTGTTATTTAAAAAAAATCAATATAAACAAATCAATATATTTCTATAAAATAAGAACAATATTTTTACTATTTGTTCTCGGAGCGGAGCAAATGAAGTCTGATGATGCACCACCCGCACTTTGTCCGATAACAGTTATCCGATTCGGGTCCCCTCCAAATGCACTTATCTCTTTTTGGACCCATTCTAAAGCAAGTGCTTGATCCTTAAGGCCCATGTTTCCTGGTATAACATTGTCTTCCAAACTGAGGAAACCTGAAAAAGAATTATAAAAAATCCTTACAGTTTCTATATAAGTAAGAATATAGATAATGGTGCATTAATTGTAATTGTCATACCCATAATTCCAACTCGATAGTTAGGGGCAACAAAGATCACATCTTCATCCATGAAGTAGTTTGCAGATGCGAAAGAACTAGTAGAACCAATCATGAAGGCACCACCGTATATGCTGAATATAACTGGAAGCTTACCAGTTAACTGAAAAGATTAAATATATATTTTTATATATATCTTCAATGACATATCATATATATATATAAGATAAGTTGAGTGTAAAAGAAAACTTAAAAAAAAAGAATTAAAAGAAGAATGAAACACACATGATAACTGTTGAAATACAACTGACCGTTTATTGCTCTGAGGCGGATTTATATACAGTTACATTTGTTTGTTGTGACTACGTATAGGATTAAGCTTGATATAGCCCTACTTCCGACCTTGACTTCCCCCCTCCAGTTTATGACTATGTTCCATAAACTTTATACGTTAGGCACTTAATACCAATGAGGTAGTAAGGAGTCCGTAGACTACTTCCCCCATATGGTCAAAGGCCGAAGCAGATAACAACATCTGAATCCTACCCTTGTCAATAATTTTACAAATATGAAAGTCAATATTTATAATCCTTACACCTAAGACATAAAAGAAAATTCCAAACTTTATTTACAGAATAAACCTAAATCTAACTTAAGACTAAACGCTCACACACAAAATAAAATAAAATTGCTTCTTGCACTAGGAACACACACACAAAATCAAATGAACTCAATATGTACAAAATTAACTTTCTCCACTTATACAATACTACAATATATACATCTCGCTAAAGATATCAAATCAACCTTTTTTACAAGAAATAAAACAATTACTCTATATAAAACAAACAAAAAAAAAAAAATATTTCCACAGTATTTTACAAAAACAAGAATTACTCTGTAACCAAAAAAAAACTCTTTCTCTCTCTCCCGTTGTCAACAACGAGACACTCACAGAATAATCTGTTCCTCAATTGGGAACCGTAGTTGCTCAATGTGCACATTTCTCCGCTTCCGCGGCTCTCTGACGCTCTCTAATGTCACGACATTGTGCTCTCTTATAGCAATCACTCGGAATGGCCCTTCATACCGACAGATCTCTTTGCCACGATTGGTAATCTTTTTCCGGTACACCACCGTTCCGATTTTTAGTTTGCCGGTGACGTAACGCACCCGGACGTTTTCCCTCTCCACTCGCTGCTGTTTCTCTTTCATTATGGGCCCCCGCGCCTTCCCCCATAATTTTCCAAACGCCCAATGCCGGTTGATTATAAAGTTAATCAATTCCTCTCCCACTACTGTGTCCCTAAAGTCCCGGCGTCTTTCCCGGTGCCCGAACACGATTTACACCGGCGAATACCCTGTCGCGGTGTGGATCGAGTTATTATATGCAGCGATCGCCTTCTCCATCGCGATATCCGGTTCTAAGCCCTTATCTACTTGATAAATCCGGAAATGTTCGCTCAGGGTACTGTGTAACCTCTCAACACCCCCTCTGCCCTTGGGATGCCCTGGGGGTATTAACGTGCCACCTGATCCCGAGTTCCTTGGCCTCTGCCCTAACCTGAGCGTTATCGAACTCGAGACCCCCATCCGATGAGATTCGATCCGGACTCCGTAAACTTTGAACCATGCCCGCAAAGCTCCTAATACAGACTCCGCGGACTTGCTCTGCACCAAACAAGCTTGCGCGATCTTACTAAATGTATCCAGGATCGTGACCCACCGATAGCCTCTCCATGTAAATGTGTCGACCTGGAGGTCCGACAATGGGAACGCAACCGTGGGCGTCTCCTCTTGAACCCACCCTGGGGGATGCCGGTCGTATTTCGTGGTGAGGCACACCTCGCACGACCCAAGGACCTCTTGAATCGTATGCCTCATGCCCCACCAGAAATACCTCCGTTTCAATGCTTGAAGAGTCTCCTGTGTTCCCCGGTGGTTGGTCTTTCCCTGGTGGTACGAAAGGGTTATCTCTTTTTGCCGGTCTACCTCTTGGACCATTTTTACAGACCTCGCACACCTAATAAACGTTCGGTCGACCTCGATCTTTTCCTCCCTCCAAAGCCTCTTGACCCTGTCCCAAATAGTTGTGTTGCCAATATACATATGATAAGTTTTCCCTGGTTTTGTTATCCCATTTAAAAGTTTTATCATGGGCTCCTCTCTAATTCCTGGTTCCGTCCAAACGGTGACTATATTACTCCTCCCATACTTAGAAAAGTCCGCCTGCGGGAGACCCTCGGTTCTGGTTTTCCAGATAACTTGCTCCCTTTTATCATTAATAATTTCGTCCACTTCCTCCATATCTGTGGGCCTCTCATCCGCGGAACTCTCATCTTCTTGGGTCTCGTTTCGATCTTCTTGGGGCTCGTTTCGACCACTTCGCGTGTCCATTCGCGCAGAAACTGGCGGATATCCCCTGACGTCCTGCTATGTTGCTCTTGGGGTTTTTTAGAAATAATATGTTAATCTATACATAGAGCCCCAATTATTAATGTTTTATTATTTACCTTATTAGATTTCTGATCTAACACGTGTAAACCAATTCATTGTTAGCTTAGTGGCATTTAGGAAATAGAATGTTCATTGTAATCAATATATATATTTATTTTAAATTGGTGTTATCGATATTTAAAGTAAGGATAAAAGCTATATCTAATTGTCAGCACACAATTTACAGCTGATAATTATTACTACTAAGATCCATAGGTACTTATCTATCGGGCTACAGTCTAAGGCGGATGCTGGGGGTTGGTCTGGGCCAGGTTTCGGTTGTCCTCAGGTTCGATCTTCTTCCATCAAGGGAGCTGTTTATAGATCGCCTCCCGGTCCCTCAGCGGTAGCACTTTTCACTTTCACCTCTCACTGTCTCACACGTAGTCCGATCCAAAAAACTCTCCCTTTTCGTTTCCAGGGCCGTGAATATATACCCACGTATCCCTTCCCCTTTTACTTTTAGGTTCCTTTGTCATGGTATTCTTTGTCTCCTATGACCTTTCGTAAACAAAGTTCTTCCCGGCAACAGCTGGCGATTCCTTCCGAAAGGTTTGACCTGACCCAGATATCCCCTGCCGGGCTTTATGGCCCATCACTCACATTTCAGATTTCAGAGGAGTGCCGGTCCTTTTCATTCCGCCGCCCATTATTAATTATTAATTAATATTGATTTTCGTACGCATAATACAATGCATTTACCCAGGGTCTGGGGGAAAAGAAAAAAATTAGTAATGAGTTACTGATTTTTTTCTTTAACTGAGATGACTTAAGAGAATTTACTAAAAGATTTACATGTGAAACCTATTTGATATTTAAAACTCTTTATATTTTGCTGACCCTATAACTAAAATAATACCAATACTTTTTACACTTTACATGAAAACAATATTATACAAAAAATGTAGAACCTAATAATAACCTAAAAAAATTCTCAAAAAAGGTCCTTAACTTACACAATTAAATTTCTTAAATTATACTTTATAAACTTAATTCGTTCAATAATATCAACTAACAATAATATCAAATAATAATAATATCAACTCCATTTGATCTTTCCAATCAAATTACTTTTTAAATCCTAATACATATTCCCAACTTATTTTCTATATACATAATTATTCTATTTAAGTATCCTTTATTACTATTTACATGTCACATATTTGTGCATTTCATTCATGACAGCGCGCGATAGCCAGTCGGCGACCACGTTCTCTTTTCCCGGCTTGTACACTATCTCGAAATTGTATTGGCTGAGGAATTCCTTCCACCTCGTAACTCTCGTGGAGGACTCCTTTAACTTGCCCACCCACTGCAATGGTCTATGGTCTGTCTGTACCTTAAATTTCCTCCCGAAGATATACGGACGGAAGTGATCCACAGCCCACACAATTCCGAGAAGTTCCCGCTCTAGCGCGCTGTACCTCGTCTCCGCATCCGTCAGTCGCCTACTCGCGAAGGCCACAGGTCTGTCCCCTTTTCCCCTTCTTGCGACAACACCGCTCCCACCGCGTAATCACTCGCGTCAGTCGTAATGGTGAATTGTCTATTAAAATCTGGAAATGCGAGTACCCTGTCCCTTTGTAGTTCCTCCATACACCGCTTAATATTACTTTCCATCTCTGGGGTAACAAAAATTTTCCGGCCCTTCTTTAACAGGTTATTTATAGGCACCAAAAATCTCGCCATTTCGGGAACAAATCTCCGGTAATAGTTCAGGGACCCCAGCAGCCTCCGGATACCCTTCACAACCCGTGGGATCGCCATTCTCACGATCGCGTCCACCTTGCTCTGGTCCGGTTTCACGCCATCCCTTGAAATACAATGTCCCAAGAAATTGATCTCGGACTCCCCTAGGCGCGATGTTTCTGCTGAAAGTTTTAAGCCAAATTCGCGAATCCTCCCGAACACTGCCCTGAGATGTTTCGCATGTTCGCCCTCGGATTTACTAAACACCAGGAGGTCGTCCATATATATCTGGCAGATGTTCTCATCTACCCCCCTGAGGAGCTCGTCCATGAGCCGCTGAAAAGTCATCGGCGCGTTTTTGAGCCCAAACGGCATCGGGGTGAACTCATAGTGGCCGCGTTCGAACGTGAATGCCGTCTTACATTGGTCCCGAGGTCGCATCCGAATCTGGTGGTAACCCGCCTTGAGATCGAGCGTACTAAATACCACGGCCCCACTGAGACGATCTAAGATGTCTTCAAACCTGGGGATCGGGTATTTCTCGTCCTTCGTGTTCTCATTTAGTTTCCTATAGTCGATTACCACCCTATACTTCTCTTCCCCCGGGGCACTCTTTTTCCTAACCGCCGATAGCGGACTGTTATACGGCGACACGCTGTCCACTATGATACCCTGCCTCTTTAGGTCGCGGATTTCCTCCCTTATATGTTCTCTTAAAGCTTGGGGATACCGCCGCTCCTTCACGTAAGTCACCCTCTCATCCTTTAGAGCAATTTCATGGACCATTCTCCCCGTGACGCCCAGTGTGTCTCCTTCCCTAAAGAAGATGTCCTCGATGCCTGCCCCAGGGTGACTCCCGTGGTTTCCTGTAGGTCACCCTGCTCCATCCTGGTTCCTCTCGCTCGGTTACCTCTTCCTCCCTTGCGCTGGAGTCCATCATCTCTTGAGCGCACTCGGTAAAGGACTTTTCCCGGGGTAGGCCGTCTTTTGTCCCTGTCTCCCGTGCCAACTGAACCTTCAGGATGGTAGACACTAAGGCCATCCTCGCTTCCACCTCCTGTGCGGATGTAGTTTCTCGCATCTTATCAGTGATTTTGTTAAATTTTAACAGAAGTTCACCGGCGTACTGTCCGTTGCTCTGCCTTGAGTGTCGTAGGCCTTCTTCAACCTCTCCTTTATGACAATGAATTTGATGAAGTCTCCTCATCGGCGTGTATGAGGTTCAGGACACCTCTCTTTATGCGGCATACTAGGTCCGCCTTCAAGGATTACGCGTCATGCGCGTCCAGGAGTGCTTGGGCCCTCTTCACTTCAATTCGCGTCATCACGCGATCCACGCTCTTCAGGAAGTGGTTCAGCTCTCCCATTTCTCCTGTGAAGCGCTCTATATCCGATACTGCCTTCCGTAGGTCTTGAGCCGTGGCTGCTCTCACCTTCAGCCAGGCCAGGGTGTTGGCGTGTGCTTCCGCAATGGTTTCTCTCGGTATTGCAGGCTCGGAATTAATCTGAAGAACGGCTGGCTTCAAAACGTTCTCCATCTACAACACTCACTCTAGACCGAAAAGAAAAGGAAAAAAATTTCCTACCTTTGGTCTTCTCTCCCCGTCGTCCCGGGTTTCGGCACCAGATAAGTTGAGTGTAAAATAAAACTTAAAAAAAAAAGAATTAAAAGGAGAATGAAACACACATGATAACTGTTGAAATACAACTGACCGTTTATTGCTCTGAGGCGGATTTATATACAGTTACATTTGTTTGTTGTGACTGCGTATAGGATTAAGCTTGATATAGCCCTGCTTTCGACCTTGACTTTATATATATATATATATATATATATATATATATATATATATATATATATATATATATATATTTATAGTAATCTTGTTATTGTCCTATACTTTTGGTGAGGGACCATGTTTCTGCGCCATATGTGAGGATGCTTTCAATCAACGATTGAAAAATCCGTTTCTTATTCTTTTTGGATAAGGTCCTGCTCCACAAAACCGGATGCAAGATGCGAATTGCCTTTCTCTCCATTCCACATCTGCTCTGAATTTCTCTTTTACATCCTCCTACCATATCCAGAACGGAGCCTAAATATTTAAATTATCCTACCTGTTTACATTTTGCTCCTTCTATCCAGAGATCCTCCTCCTCTTCAAGAGAATAAATGTTCTTAAAGTTCTTACTGACTGTACTTAAAGTGCTGTGATGATAAAAGTTTACACTTGCCTAGTAAGATCTAAACTATACAATGGAAGTATTATTAATTCGTCGGCGAACTTTACCCAGGTTTCCGGTGTTGACTCAGTTCTTCATGCTGAAGCTGGCCAAGCCCCACTAGCCGTATGGAAACACCAGCTTGCCTGCAGAAATATTGGTAGGCTTCGAAGCGCAGAAGATTTTTAGAAAACCGACAACTGCGTGCCACGATGGGAATCTGAGCCAGAAGATATATAGAAAATATACAGCACCTGGAACCTACAATTATCTACAATAGATCTTTCTCTCACAAAATATCTAAAAATCAGTACCTCAGGCATGAGTAGAAGAATTTGAACAAATCATATAAAAATACAAACATTCTAAATACATTTATACAGATGGCTCAGAATCAACAAACTATGTAGGGTGTTTCCTTGTTATTGACACTAAAATTTTGAAATATAAACTTCCACCAAACACCAGTAACGTTACAGCGAAATGCTGGGCAATTCTTGCAACAATAGAATAAGCAATGCCTCTAGAAGAAAAACATTATTTGTACGGATTCCCTATCTCTTCTCAACATATATACTAAGGATCTAATCATAAGAAAAGCATAAGCCTCAATGTTATAAGAACATGCAAAAGAGCTTCGTGCTTCTCTGGATACCATCCCACGTAGGGATAATCGGGAATGAAGCCGCTGAAGAGGCAGCGAGATGATACACCGAAGTGTGTTGAGGAATGCCCATTGTTCGAAACCTACTCCAAGCAGGAACGGCTTAAAAGTAAACAATGTTTGGAAATCAAACTAAAACGCATAAAATTACCTTCCTCAAACTATATCATTCATTAAAAAAAAAAAAAAAAAAAAAAAAAAAAAAAAAAAAAAAAAAAAAAAAAAAAAAAAAAAAGTAGAATTAAGGAATAGGTCACTTTGGATGTTAAGTGCCCAAAAGTAACTAAATCTAATCTAATCTTGTTTAAAAGTTAGAAGTTAAAATTCCTAAAATGCAGTGAGATTAACTGTGAATTATTTTTATTAAACTTTACAAAGTTTCCATTCAAAGACTTAAAGGCTCATTACACAATCTTCTTTTTCGACTCTTCTAAGAAAGCTCAGATAAGATTTCATGAAAAAACTTAACAATTTATGTCCTGGAGAAACATGCCCGAAAGTACCCGAAACAGTAGGTCCTAGTGACAAACAAACCCAACACTTAAAAATAGAAGTTACAAACGTGACATTTATTATTTAAACGAATATAGTTCCTGAAAAAGTAGGTCTTAGTGACAAATGTTGAATAACAAAAGATATTCATCATTAAATTATTGACAAGCAGGAAGTCATCAAATTTCCGATCCGAGCAACACCAACTCAGCTGGAGATTTAAAAAAAAAGCTCCTAAATTTAAAAATAGAATTTAAGAGTTTCAAATCTAACTTTTTTTTTTTATTCAAACCAAAATTTTGAATAGCCGAGAGGGATCGAGCAAGATTGATAATTTTCAATCCGAGCGACACGATCAGATTCTGAACGTTTCAAAAAGTAACATTTTTTTTTTGAGGGGGGGGGAGGTGAAAAAATAAATTCAAGAATTTTGGAAATTAGTATTTTTCTTAACAAAATGGACACCATCCATACCAAAATCCAATCTTCAGAATAGTAATGTGTTGGCGTACAGCGCGCCTATGCTTTAAGACAATCTGTGTCAGATGATTTTGAAATGACAATATTATTTTGAACTTACATTAGGCGTGAAGACGTTGAGATAGAGGCAGTCTTCTTGTCCTAAGTTTAATGTGAGGAATGTCTGATAACACATCGGAGTATCCTGAGTTGCGTCTAATGTCCCAGTCCAGTTATCTGCTTTTTCTGAAATCTAAAATAGAATGAATGTTTCTTTCAATCAAAACAATAAACTTGTGAAAAATAAATACATAGAACTAAATATTTTCTAAATCAAACTATAATAAAATAAAAAATCACCACAAGTTCAATTAGACATTTGTAACACAATATGGTGATATTAATACTTGGTTTAGCTTAACATTAATGTATAATGTATTTTCATAAAAAAACACATCGTTGTTTAGTTAAAATAGTATTTACAAAAAAATTATTGAACTAAGAGGAATTTGGTCAAAGATATGTCGAACTGTTGCAGACTGAACCATTCTCACCATGAATCTTCTTTGACCCAGAGGTGGCTTGGCGAAAGGTATCCTGGTGAAGGAGAAGAAGTCCCTTCCGTCCCTAGACTTGAGGACCTTTCCCTTCATGACGCCCTGAGAGGTGGTTACCAGAGGGCTCTCTCCTAACACGATCTGCCCCAAGGCTAGGGTACACAGCGCTAGTAGCAACATCTCTAAAGTATATCAGAGCTCTGTATCTACCTCGGTTATATAGAACCAATTATCTTCTTATCTTCTTAAGCTGTTAAAAAATAAAAATATATATTAAGTTCGTAGAATCTTTAATCAGGGACCCCTTTAGATTATCTAATTCAGTAAAAACGTTTTTATATATTTATTTATTTAAATACGTCTACAACTGTAATATATACAACTAGAAAATATACTGAATTACGATTATAATGACTCGTAGAGATTGGAAGCACTAAAATAAAACTTGTGTATTATTAAACTCTGAGACCAAATTTTTTTTTAGATTCGTCGGGGAATCATAATTAATATATTGGGAAGCAAGTTGATAAACAGGTGGATAGTCGGTTTGTATTTCATTATGGCAGTAAGTATACCTGTTACTTGTCATAGTATTGAGAATTGAGGACTATACAACAGGTTTCGGACTGAAGAGTTATAACATATTAATCATAGTAGTAACATTCAAATTACAATTGCATTATGAATACATTTCTGTAGCACTATCTGTTATTCCCATGACGTGGCAATAATCATTTGAAACAATATTGAGTGTTTAATATGTCTAATGGGATAAAAGTTTAATCAATAAATATTGATATTTATTCAGAGTTAGTTCGGCGAATGATTTACAAATACTTGAAATTATCTCTCTTAGTAAAAAAATAATATTTCGACACTACCTCCTTTACTCCTTGTTCCCTTCTCCTCCTCCGAAGCGTCAATTTGTTTTTCGCTTAGCTGATTTAAAATAGTTCATTGCCGTTCAGCTTTAGAGATTTGCACAATTATTAATTGTTGTCCCATCATATCTTCATCCTCTCTCGAAGTACCAGGCAAGGCTACTTAATAAAAAATCTACTTAATGAATGAATTTGTTTACACATATTCCATTTTATGGAATTATCATGACAGGAACATGCATAAGCATGAATGAATATTCTATAACTGGTGCAAACTAAGTTGCATTACTCTGACATCATAAATAGCTTTGGAGGTCGATAAAGAAAATCATGTATAGTTTTCTTTATGAATTAAGAAAGGATCTAATTTTAAGGAACTTAGATGAAATGAAATGAAAAATAAACTTTATTCTAGGACAGACTGTCCCCTAAGAATAATTAAAGTGCACAATGAAAAGACACAATCGCCTGGCTGAGATTAGTCAAAAATCAGCACATCGGTGTTACAAATTAAATTATTCGAAAAAAAAGAAGAGAACAAGAAAAAAAAATTAAGATTAAGTAAAAATAAAAAACATTCAACAGTAAAAATTTTAACACACTTATGTTCATTTACATATTATTTACATTTTTGTGGAAGATTGAAGATTGAGGAGATGGATAAATAAAAGATGTTTAAAATAAGTTAAGGAAGAGGTTTTGCTTGAATATCGATAGGTAAGGAATTCCAAAAAGAGGTATCACGGATGAAGAAGGATTTTTCTAAGGAGGCAGTTCCATGTGAGGGGGTATATAGGTTAGAAGGTTGGGATCTTGTATTCAGGTGGTGAATGGAGGAACGAAGAGTAAGTAGGTTTAGAATATAGGAGGAAGGTTTATTGGTTTTTAATGATTGGAATGGGAAAGTGCCGAGGAAGTATTGCCGTCGAAAATCGAGGAAAAGCCACCTATCTCATTGTACCGGCAAGATGCGTGAGACCGCCTGTTGACTCCTAAGATAAATCTCATGAAGCAATTTATTAGTCTCATCTTTAGCTCAACAGACAGCCCCCCATACACCAAGCACCCGTAATCAGAGAGGGGAAAAATGGGAGAGGATACCAGAAGTTGGCGGGTACTTCGGGGAAAGGAGTCACGATATGTTTGGAGCTGCTTGAGGATCATGATGGATTTTCTGGAAATTTGGGAAATATGGTTATTCCAGGATAAGTGCTGATCAAAGGAGATTCCGAGGTTTTGATGGAAATTTGAAATTGAATAGTATGGTTATTGAGGTAAAGTAATGGATAGCAAGGAAGGGTATTAAGGGTAGGTTTTGAACCGATAAGGATAGCCTTGCTTTTCTCTGGATTCAGATATAACTTATAACTTATAAGGTGACGTTTTTTTAATTTAGAAACTTTGGAAGTAACCTTTTCCTTGTTTAAGGTTATCAAGCGGTCAAACGATTTGTCTTTGATGAACCTAGTCAAAGCATGAAGGGATCTATCTAGTCGCCTAAGTTTTTTCCTGCGTAAATAAATATATTTATTGGTTTAATTCATCCTATCGAGGTGTACATTGGTGTCCAGTCCGAAATTAAATCTAAAAGAGTAAGCTCAGGAACTTTCTGTGGGTCCGTATTATTTCTCAAAATATTGTCCACAAAAAACATTTCCATTATTGTTTGGTCGCAACGATTAGAATACATGACAGCGCACGGGAATCCCTGTCATAGATTGTCAAGAACTAGCAGTGTTACTAAATTAAAATTATAGTTGTTCATACCGTGCGTGTCAATCAAACATATCGAGTCATCTCCATATATAGATAAGAGTGATAACTGCGCTTTATTGGCGAGAAGCACAAAGTCATGTTTGTTAAGCTGTGGGTTAGAAGTGGCTGATCCTTGTGGCTTATAAAATCTTATGATAGCTGAGATCTCAAGCTGTTTCAGAAATCCAAGATTTCACACTCACACGATCATTTTTATGCCTTTCACCATTTTTATTTAAATTAAAAGCCCGTTCTAATTTTTTTTTTCAATTGATTGAAATTTACAACTGTACAATATATACATCTAGTAAATAGGTTGATAATGATTACAACAACATGCCAAAACTTGAAAAAAACTCATTAGTAGCACTTCAATATACATCTTACTAGAAGGCCATCTTCTTTTCAGACGCCTCGGAGGGTTATCGGGAACGGAGTGGGAAGCAAGTTTGGAGACTAGTGGATTTGAGTAGTTATGGAGCTTACTATGGAAGGATAGGTATCTGGTCTGGGCTAAATCAGCAACAAATGGGACATTAAGATCTTTATGGATAAGTTTGTTTTTAACAAAGTAGGGAGCATTAAGGATTTTTCGAAGTATTTTGGATTATAAGGATTGGATAAGGGAAGATTTAGAAGCTTTTCTAAATTAACAATGTCTTTTTTAGTTAAAAAATGTTTCTTTAAAAAATTTTCGGTTGAAATAGATTCTCGGACATTATCAAGAATACACTCAAATGGAGTTTTCAATGCTATTTTTTTGGCAACCTCTTTACAAAATTTTTTTTTTTTTTTTTTTTTTTTTTTTTTTTTTTTTTTTTTTTTTTTTTTTTTTTATCTTCTTACTTTGACTTTGTTTGTCTTCAGAGCTGACCTCCATTTGGGCCGGGCTGGACAGTAATGATTTATTTTATTGGTTCCAAGCATGTTTAAATGTCAGCCTTGGACTTTTGGAAACGAATTTCCCTTCTATATGGCATTTAAATACTCTTTTCCGTGTGCCATCTTCACATTTAATATTTTGGTGCAAAACAGAAGATTCTTTCTCCACCTCTGAAAATCGTTTTTACTATTAAATGAAAAGATGTCACAAGAAAGGTTAATTTCATGACCTAGGTTAATTAATCAAAATGATTAATTAAAGAATGTTTTGGCCCGCTGAAATTACAAATTGGGCAATTCTTTAGAATCTTTTTGGATTTGTTAGAACCTACGTTCCTTTTATGTTTGAACAGTATATCCTCCGGCGGAAAATCTTCGAACACGAAGGGCATTTAAATTTAACTCCAACACTATGAATTAGTAAATGTATTTTCAAAGTAAATAAACAAGATAAAGTTTTAAAACATTCCGTACAAGAATAAATTTGCCCTGCCTGTTTTCCTTTTGTTATGCCAATTTAAATTGCTCTTGTTGAGAAATAATTTATAAGAAATTTTACAAGACCATTCATTCATAACGCAGAAAAAACAAACTAACATAACTCGAGGAGCGTTGAAAACAGAAGAACAATCAGGCATGACGAAGCCGATAACCGCCGAACACTTCCAAATGAACCCGATGACCCCCTCCAACAACCTAGTCCACCGCCAAAATTAACTGGTAGGTTCTAGTCTGTAACTGCAGGCTGAAAGACGAGTCTTCCCAGCCATTGCCTCTTTCGAGCCAAGCTATAGCTATAAGGAAGATGTTATATCCCTCTGGGAAAGGTGGACTGGAGGATCTTCGCCGAGAAGATGTGTTCGCTTCCCATCCCCTCACACTATTACACGACTGACAACATAGACACAACCATATCCATACTCACACAACACATATACAATTCCATAAACACAGCCACTTCACATACGTACCCTCACACACAAACAAACAACACAAGACTCCACAGCACATATTTGACCTTATACACCACAAAAACCACATTCGTCATCAATGGCAACGCTACAGACTACCGGATCACAAACGTGAGATGAACCGACTGTCTAGGCAAATTAGACTAGAACTGGACAAAGAGCGGTTCCAAGAATACAACAGCTACCTGGAGAGTTTCGAGCCGGGGGACCAACGACTTTGGAGAGGAACCAAACGATTGACTGGACAAATCACACAGATCCCCACTCTAACACTCGGGACAGACATTGCAACGACTGATGACGAGAAGTGTGCAGTTTTCGCTGAACATCTTTCTCGTAAGTTCAGAGACTTTGACAGACAAGATGAACTAACTGACAAGGAAGTAGATACATACCTCGCGACACCTACAACAACAGTAGAACCCCTGATCCCCTTCGTCTCTCCAATCGAGCTGAAGTGTCTCATAAGAAGGTTGCCAAGGAAAAAAGCTCCAGGAGATGACCTGATACCTAATTTAGTCCTCAAACGGCTGCCTAGGAAGACCGTTGCGCTGCTCACCAGTATATACAACGCCTGTCTCCGGTTTGGTTACTACCCTCACGCCTGGAAGAACGCCACAGTACTCCTTTTTCACAAAAAGGGGAAGCCCAAGCACGAACCAGACAGCTATCGTCCAATAAGTCTCCTCAACACACTGGGGAAACTCCTGGAGAAGATTATCGAGAAGCGTCTCCGCTCACATTTAGAAGACAACGAAGTTATCCCGCAACATCAGTTTGGCTTCAAGCCTCACCACTCGGCAACACACCAAGTCCAAAGAGTCGTCGAAGTAATTTATCGTGGCTTTAAGGCAAAAAAATATACCACGGGAGTATTCCTAGATGTGGCAGCAGCATTTGACAATTGTGGCACCGTGGTTTACTGCATAATCTGAAGAAGACTTGGCCTCCACACTAACTTTTCAGCATTATAAACTCATTTTTGACCAGCAGGACGTTCCAAGTGAGAATAAAAAATGCTATCAGCGAGAGAAAGATTATCCTCGCAGGAGTACCCCAGGGTGCCATACTGAGTCCTCTTTTATTTAACCTCTATTGCTCTGATATCCCCCAGTGTAATGAGGACACAGTTATTGCTCAATTCGCTGATGACACAGCACTCCTTTCCCAAGATGATGATCTTCACGAAGCCATCGGAAAACTTCAATGTGGCAGTAACGGTGTCTCGTCATGGTTCCGGAAGTGGAAACTTCAACTAAACCCATCGAAGACGGAAGCGAAAATCTTCACCTTTCGTCGCTTCAACCTCACCGACCTGATTACACGTCGACTCGATCACATCCCAGTTCCCTGGAATCCTAAAGACCAGGCCCTCTTTTAAATAGAAAATCATTACTTCGTCACAGAACAGCTATCTTAGTATACAAAACCATGCTGCGGCACCTACTGACTTACTGCTGTCCTGTCTGGTATAACACTTCAAAATTAACCAAAAGGAGACTACAGACATTCCAAAACAGAGTTCTGCGTATGGCGGTTAATGCGCCCTGGTTTTTAAGGAATTCCCAGCTTCACCGGGAACTGGGAGTTGATCGACTTGTAGAGGTCTTTAACAAGCTCACAAGACGACACCATGTCGCATCTGGAGCTCAGGAGTATAACTTAGGAACATCAATAACAAGAAGATTAAAGCCTAGGGCTTACCAAGACATACTTGGCTTATAACATTTGTTTATCAAACAGTTCGTGTATAACATTTATTGTTGATCCGAAATTTAAATAAATAAATATTTTTTTTGTTGTTGTTGTTATATCCCTCTGCCTCCCCTTTCAGTGTTCCTACATTCCAGTAGTACATGTTGGACAGACCGACTCACTCCCTGTACTAGTTATGCAGTTTTAGGAAGCATAATCGGCCTAGGGGACTTAGTTTTCTTACATCCTAAAGGATAAAGGAAAGATGGATAAAAAAAAAACAAACATATATATTTATGTATTTATATCGGTAATGAATGTTCAATGTTATTAAAACCTTACTTTTAAACTTTGTACCAACAATGAAATTCATCGCTTGTGCATTTCGTTCCTTGGTTGTCTTTTAATGTTATCACAAGCTCATCGCCTCAAGCTATTATCGCATTGATAACAGAACAGATGAGAGCAATGGAGACCAAAGATGGTTCAATAACCGAGGATTCGGAAGGTTTAGGTTCATCTGGAATGTAAGATTTCCAGAAATCGAGTGTCTCTTGATAATCCGTTAAGTTGCTAATCCTAACTCCAGTGTCTTGGAAATCCAAATAATATTGTCCTTGGAACTGGGGCCATTGGATCGTCTCTTGGCTGCTTGGTCTTCTGAAAAATAGCAGAAATAGAAGGCGTCATTTCAAATAGAGATATGCTTCAAGCACATAATGTTTAGTTATATATTTTTATAATGTTTTTATTATCAAATTGATCCGTGTGGAATATGAATTTTTCCCACATTTTTTATGTAGAATTTTTATAATCGTATATTCTAATGATATACGAAAGAACATGACCTCAAAATCGTTAGATTCTTGCAGATCTCAATCTAGTACCCTTCGATGGTTTTCAATTAATTTTCAAAAGATCAACGATGGCGGAATATCCTTCGGATGTCTAAAATCGTTATATCCCCAAAATATCTGTATTTACCGAATTTTTTTTTTTTTTTTTTTTTTTTTTGGCTGGTCCTTTTAGTCGCTGTAAGAATCTAGATGGATTCAAATAAATAAGTGTATACAATACTTTCTATTTTAAAAGAGATTAAGAAAGTCTGTGCAGAATTGTAAACAGTAACATCAGTGGGAAGGGTTCTTTCCTCCTCATGCCTTTCACGCTTGGTAAAACAGTATTTCAGGTGTGAGTAGAGATTCAAAGTTAAAAAAAAATAATTAAATTAAGTCACAAATATTTAATGAAGGAAAGAATGATGGGAATGAATGACTTACTGGTCCCTGGCGAAGTTGACCCACATCTTTACCATCTGCTTTGACAGAGCGACATCTTCCGGCTTGGGCCAGTCTGCTGTTTGAGGAATAATATCGAAGAAGTAGGGCATTTCTGCACCGTGTGGAGCCGCTAAAGAAGAATTATCAACTGAGGTCAAATTTTTATCTATGTTATTTTAAGCCAAGTGGTACTAGGATGTAATATTATTTCTCTTAATTAATTATTTCTTGTTTTTTAAAATATTTGGTATTAAGATCTTCTTTTATTAACTTATTAAACATAAAATAATGTAACATCTTTTAATCGTAAGGTTTTTTAATTTTCATCCATAAAATAACGCCTTAGGTGCTAAAACAATTGAAAAAATAATCTCTCTCTCTCTCACTTTTTTTTCACCTCTCCTCTCTATTATTCACACCTTCTCTCTCTACCTATCTTACCTGGACCATTGTTAACTATTGTCTTCGCTGCTTGCGTGTAATTGAACTTTGTAGTGATAAGTTGGTCCAGGGTGCTTACTTAAGCTCTTCCACGACGGGTACCAATATAAAAATTCCGAAAAAAACTGAAACAATTTAAAGATACAGTGTATAAGCATATAAATATAGTGGGGAAGAAATAAAAAAACAAATACTATTGGTAATAATTAATAATCACCATTTAATTGAAAGTATGATGAAGGCTGTGGAGTTTAAACATAAACAGATAATATATCAACTATTCATGGGAATACAATTATTAATTACAATGGACTTCAAAGCTTAGTAAATAATGAATGTACAAAAAAAAAAAAAAAAAAGAAAAGAAAAAGAAATTTTAATAAATAAAATACTCTAAAATGAAATATAATATTTATGTGTTTATGATTTATTTATTTTATTTTTAAACTCGAGTCGGTGAGGAAGGACCACATAAATTGGTATTACTACTTATTCTTCTTCACACTTTCCTTCTTCCTTCTTCCTTCTACTCCAATACTCTCCCATTCTCTTGGATTGATCCTTTCACTCTTCCTCAGTCTATTTTCTCCCTCTGGGGTTGAGATTTGGGGCTCCTCTCCACTAAACCATCCAATTCATCACGTATCCAACCCTTGCAATCCACTGCTCCTGACTTTGCCACAAACTTATCCATAAAGACCTTAAAAATTCATTTAAATTCACTGCCGTAAAATGGGAATGGTTTTGTTCTTCTCACTGAATCGGTTTTCAATAAATAACATTTTCCCATTCCTTTTTTATATTCCTTCTACCATCTTAATGACTGCACTCCTTTACTTAGACCAGCTCGCTACCCGTTCCTCCTTCAAAGACATCCTCTTTCACAAAAAGCCGATCTTACTAAGGCTCTCAGGAGGAGCCAATCATCGAGTACTTTTGAAAACAGCACTCCTGAAAACAGCTTATTCAAAAGTGATCTTTTCACTTTCATGTTTCCATGTTCACTGGGATTAGTAATTCAAAGTAGATACGGGCTTAAGGCAGGGAGACCCTTTATCTTGCGTAATCTTTAACCTTTGTTTAGAGAGAGCTGTGCGGGCTATCAGGACGAACCCCGGTGGCACCATCTATAAAAGATTAGCGCAACACTTGGCATAGGCTGATGAAGTACTTATCACCGCGAGGACTAATGAGGAGTTTTTCAAGAACTGGAAGTAGCTTGTAAAAAACGCGATTTCCAAATAAACGAAGCGAAGACTAAATATATGTTAACGTCTCGAACGCAATCTCAAGTAGAACAAATCCAGTTCAGACAGTACAGTTTCCCAGCGTGTGAACAATTTAAATACTTAGGGTCGCTAGTAACAAATAATAATGCTGTCATCGCGGAAATCAAAGAACGAATATTGGCAGGCAACAAATGCCTGTTCGGATTCCAAAAAACTGTTAGGTTCAAAGATTTATAGCGTAAGGCTGAAATAACAGCATATAAAATCATTATCAGACCCGTTGTTACATACGCAAGCGAGGCATAGGTGCTAACAAAAAGAAGCGAAGCGCTACTCCGAGTTTGGGAAAGAAAAATATTAAGAAAGATATTTGGCCCAAAATGTCTAAATGGCGAACGGGGGATAAGAAAAAATGATGAATTAATGGCATTTTTGGTGAGCCAGATATAGTCGCCTAAATAAAAAAAGCGAGATTAAGGTGCCTGGGACACGTGGAAAGAATGCCTGCAGAAAGATTCCCAAGAAAACTGCTTAAAAAAAAACCCAGAAGGTTTTAGAACTCGAGGGCGGCCACGATTGAGATGGTTAGATGACGTGGAGCAAGACCTCCGCCAGGCAGGAGTTAGGGGATGGCTAGGTGCAAGTGGTGGGGATCGAGGTGGTTGGAGGATGCTTATTGAAGAGGTCCTGGTCCTGCTCTAAGGACTGTCGCACCGAATAAATAAATAAAACTCTGCTGATATTCATATATATTCTTTAATCCGTTCTACACGTTTTCAAGATCCTTGAAAGTTATCCAAAGTCCAAACGATACCTGTTAACGCCAGTTATCCCAACTTGCTGATTAATTGAAGAGCAATATAAGATGGAGAATAGTTAGCGTCAGTGTTAAAGACGCTGTTGTGGTTTCATCGTTGATTTAAATGCAGGCGTGGACCCACCAGTTCGAAGAAAACCATCGTGTATCTTCTTGAAAATTGTTTTCATTGAGGCCATCTAGATCATCGACATCTCTTCGCGGATGTGACCAGTCAAAGTCATCCCGCTCCCTCTGCTTTACTCATAAACCACATTGTATTTTGTTAATTTATTTAGATTTTGCTTTTCTGTATTAATTTGTAACTTTAATTAAGTATAATTTTCAATTAATAGGTTCATTTAAATTTAAATTTCAAAGAGTTTAATAATCATTTAAGTATTTTGTTCCTGTGAAATGAGAGCCCACGAAACGACTCATTCGTGCGCTCTCATTTGGTAAAAGAAGACACAACAACCTGTCAGAAGGAAATCACCACAAAAATAATTGTGTAGCAATTTTACCCCACCGTACTAATGTGACCCCATTTTACAAGTAGTTTATCTACTTTGTTCCCATTCTACACCAGGCATCTCCCCGATGGTCCAGGGGCCTTCGAATATAGAACTTTAGAATAGAATTGAAAAATAATTTTATTCTGGAACCAAGTCCCTTAAAAATAACAACTTAGTACAGTAAGAAATAAAATGAGTTACATCTGGTCAGAGACATAATGAATAAATAAAATAAAATAAAGAAGAAATAATAATATAACAATGATAATGTACCTATACGTATATACTAATTAAATATGTAAACCGAAAAATAAGACTACGTTCTACAAATGAAATAATAAATTGGTTATTTTAATACACTACTTATTATATAAAATAGAAGAACCTAAATGTTATATTCATAGTGAGAAAAAAATATTTTGATTGGTATCTAACTTAATCTAACTTTAGCAAATAGTAAAGAAAGTGTTCCAGAAAGAAATGAGTTAGATATCATTTAATTGAGAAAGTAGATTGTTAGCAAGCGTCACCTTGGATAAGAAGGGGGTACTGGAAATAGAGGAATTTGAAAGATTTTAGAGATTTTGCTTGTCTAATATGAGAAGGGAAGGAATTCCATAGGATGGTCAAGCGGAATAGGAAAGAGCGCTGGAATGCAGTAGTTCTGTGGGATGGGATATACAGATCAGAAAAACTGGATCTTGTGTTCAATGACTTGATTGCAGATCTGAATTGAAGCGTATTGTAAATATAGGAAGGATGAAGGGTGCTGATAATATTTGGTAAAGGAATGATCCAAGGAAATATTTTCTTCGGAATGTGGGATAGAGCCAGTTTAATTCAGAAATACTACTTTATTGAATTACTAGCGGTTGCTAAGTGGTTGCATTATGTTTTCATTAACCTTCCAATCACATTTACTAGATTTTTGTTTTAAATAATACCGAAAAAAAAAAAATTGATCAAGAAAAGCAAATCCGTTGGCAGAAATGTATTGTAAGAAATAATTTATTTTATTATTAATTCATAAACCTACATTCATTTATGAACAAATGCAATGCAAATTATTAAAAGGGATTCTCAGCAGTCCAGAAAATTTGGTAAGTAATTTGCCGTCTTTAGTTTTTTAATACCATCGTTAAGATAACACTGGCTTTTAGGATTGATGAATTAAATAATAATAATTGTATTGATCCTTCTATACCATCATGCGTACCTCAAGTAACACTGGCTTTGTGCTGGCAGATCAAATCACACTTCGAAGTTTTATCGTATTTTCATCACAATTATTGATGAAAAATCCTACAATTCCATAGAGATTGCTAGTATCTTACAATAATTTGATAAAAAAATAGTAATATAAATTCTGAAAATGATATTAAGCGGAAAAATAACAAATACTTACGTTGCGGATAGCTTTCAAAGGTTCTACCCCTTTAGTGAAATATCTCTCCCTTATCCTTCGGACCTCATCAGGTCTGTTTTCCAAATGAAATGTTTTTATAATAGTACTGTTAAAACTATTTATAAACTTTTCTGTATCTTCCTGACTCGCAAAATGGTTTTCATAAGCTGAAATAACAAAATAAAATTTAAAAAAAAAGTGTGTGTAAGTGTGTGTGTGTCTGTATGTAGATTATGTGGATTTCAAGTTAGAGTCATAGATAGCGGATCTGTTCAACAGGGATCAGTGGAATATTGTTAAAGGATGCTGTAGGACAAGAAGTCGTAAGTTTACGACGAAGAGTGAAGGTTATTTGATGGAATTGGTTTGGATTTATTTTATTTTTCCAATTTGAACACCATTCTTAAAGGTTTATGATATGAGATTGTAGTGTTTACGATGCTACCAAAGGATGTTGATTTACTGATAACACACATGTGTCATTGAGGACGGTGCTAGATTGTGTAGGGACGGAAAGAAAAAGAACAATTATAGAAAACTGTTAAACTATTGTTGACTTACCGAGCGTCAACATCAGTCCTTCATCTTGGTTGAATCCGATGATCCAGGGGTAGTTATGGCTTGCTGTTGTGGGCCAACTTGTCAAAAATGCTCCAGGAGCATCCACAGGTTCCAGAACTGGAACTAGGAGAGCGGACTGGTTGTTGTTCTGAAATATTTAAATTTTATATTGTAATATATTTACTCAATAAAGAGAATCTTTTTAGGAAAGCCAAAGTTAGAAATTATTAAACAGTGATAAAACTGCTGAGGATCATATACGTAACTAGAAAGATAGGGAGGAATACTGATTAAGAAAGGACGGAAAGCTTATAGAAGGTGTATATATAGAAAACCTTGAAACATGGATGACAGAAAAGAAAACTAAAATTCTGCCAGGATAGGTTGAACGAAATTCTATTTAATAAAGTGATAAGACTTAGGGACGTCACGTGATATCCGGTAAAAATAAGGAAAAATTCTAGAAAATGGTGAGAAACATAAAAGCTCTTGTAGTGGAGTGGAAGGGGTGGATGGAGGGACGAAGGAGAGAGATAAAGCAAAGTGTGATATCATCATCATAGGTGGCGCGACATCCCGTCACCGAGACTAGGCCTCCTCCAAAAGGTTCCGCCAGTTCGCTTGGTCGCTTGCCACAGCTTTCCAGTTTCGGGCTCCAAGAAGGGCCCGCGCGTCCGCAGAAACCGCGTCCATCCATCGAATGCTCTGTCGTCCAACCCGCCGTTTCCTGAAAGCTCCTCTGTCAGCATCATCTTCGGGATCTCGCTAGCAGCCATCCTTTCCACATGTCCCGCCCATCGAAGGCGTCCGAGCCTTACGAACTTAACTATGTCAACATCTTTGTAGAGGCTCTCTAAATCTCTATTACTCCTTCTTCTCCAGACGTTGTCCTGCCTAACAGGCTCAAAAATTCGTCTGAGGATATTCCTTTCGAAGACAAGAAGGCTGGACCCATCCGCCTTGTTGAACGCCAAAGCTTCTGACCCATAAGTGACGACTGGGTGGACTAGTGTTTTATACAGCTTGATTTTGGTCCTCTTGGAGAACATGCTACTTCTAAAATATTTGGCAAGGCTGAAGTAGCATCGGTTGGTGGCTGCAATTATCTTTTTTATTTCCTGCGATATATCGTTTTGGGAGTTGATTTCTGAACCTAAATAGGTGAAGCTGGTTACTCTTTGAAATCGGTAGTCTCCTGCTTCAAAATAATCAACTCCTGGTCCGGCACCTCTTTGTCTTGGCTTCATTAATAACTGGGGCAAGATCCCTCGAAGAGTCTTTCAAAGCCAGAAATGATTCTCGTAGGGCCGATCTGGCAGCTTTATCGAAATCATCGGCGTATCCCAGAAGCTGGACTGTGCTGTTGAATAGGGATGAGTGCAGTTGAATTCCAGACTTCCTCACAGCTTTCTCCCCGGCAAAATTAAATATAAGACAGGCCAAAGCGTCTCCCTGTCTAACTCCACAATTTGTGACGAAGGAGTAGGAAAGATCAGCACCCACACGCACCATACCCCTTGATTTTACCATTGTCATCTTTATCGGTTTGACCAATTTCATCGGAACGTTCATCTCTTTTAGAGCTCGATAAACCTCCGGTCGGTCGACAGTATCATAGACAGGCTTGAAATCGACAAAGAGATGATGGTTTACGATTATATATTCTTTACATTTTTCCAGCACCAGCCTCATTGTAAATATCCCCCCTCAAGTGGATCTTCCCCTTTTAAACTCTGCCTGATACTTCCCTCTCTCTCTAAAGTGCTACAAGTTATATATATATATATTTGTAGAATGGCAAGAAAATGAGCTATCGTTTTATTAAAAAAAAAATGTTTTTGATCTTATTGTTTACCGTCATTATCAACTACGGGTCATACATAAAACCATAACTATGATTTATTTTCGCGCTGAAAATATTTATCGATTTTCAAGAGGGGCGTCGTTATCGTGGTTTAAGGTTAGTCAAAGACCTATTCGGATTTATTATCTAATATAAATGATTTGTATTAATGACGTCTTGCGGTAGGCGATATGTTATGGAAAGAAATTATTTCTCCACTTACATCAACCACTAAAGACATGTTGCTAACGATTTCAGGCGGCTTACTCTGAAGACATTTTAGGAGATCTCCATTATCGGAACAACCAACTGCTTTAGCCAGGTTCAAACCCAACTGCCTGGCTATTCCTGGCGGCATCAATGACCAGGGGGCCCCGCCGACTCCGCTTTGAGACACACAGCCTTTGATGAGCCCTGAAAAAACAAAAAAAACATTGCTGACATGAACAGTTCCGTCAACTTCTACACGCACAAAAAAAAAAAAAATTACAATCATTTCATAAATTACTATAAAATAAAAACAATATTTTACCATTTGTTCTCGGAGCGGAACAAATGAAGTCAGCCGATGCTCCACCCGCACTTTGGCCGATAACAGTTATCCGATTCGGGTCCCCTCCAAATGCACTTATCTCTTTGTAAACCCATTCTAAAGCAAGTGCTTGATCCTTTAGGCCCATGTTTCCTGGTATAACATTGTCTTCCAAACTGAGGAAACCTGAAAAATAATTATGAAAAATCCTTACAGTTACTATATGAGTAAGATTATAGATAATGGTGCATTAATTATTATTGTCATACCCATAATTCCAACACGATAATTAGGGGCAACGAAGATCACATCTTCATCCATGAAGAAATTTGCAGATCCGAAAGTACTTGTAGAACCTCCCATGAAGGCACCACCGTATATGCTGAATATAACTGGAACCTTACCAGTTAACTGAAAATATTAAATATATATTTATATATATATATATATATATATATATATATATATATATATATATATATAATTATTATCATCAATGACATAATACATATATATATATATATATAAATATATATATATATATTTAGTAATCTTGTTGTAATACGACCTCTTAAGATTAATGTGGCACAACACTAAGCTACTGTTACTTCTTCTCATTAAATTATGGTTTGATTAGTTTCTGAGTTGCAACTTTATAGTTTAAAAGATAGCTGGAGAAGATCAACTATAATTCCGGTGTTAAAAAACAAAAAGAACAAACTACTTCCATGAGGATATCGGCCCATTTCACTTCCAAGCTGTAATTCGTTACAATATGTAAGCTGTTGGAAGCTTACATATTACCTACGTGAGTAATGGAGGCGACTAATTTACTTTCGAATGCACAAAGTATTACTGTATTAGAAAACACATCTAGTAAATGTGCGGTATATATGAGATATAATGACATGAATACAACTTGTAGAGGAACTACCCATCGGTAGTACTCTAATGAATATTTACAAAAGAAGATCACGAGGCCATCTTCTTTTCAGACGCCTCGGAGGATTGCCAGGAATGGAATGGGAAGCAAGTTGTGCAACAAGTGGTTTTGGATGAGCAGTGAGTTTATTATGAAAGGAAAGGTATCTGGTTCGTGGCAATTCAGCAACATATGGGATATTAAGGTCGTTGTGGATCAATTCATTAGTGACAAAGGAAGGAGCATCTAGGATTTTTCGAAGGATTTTGGATTGGAGTGATTGGATGCGGGAAGAATTCGATGGTTTGGTGGATCCCCGTAACTCTATTCCGTATGTCCAAATTGGTCTGATAATCGTCATATATATCCCTAAATTTAAAAATAGAGGTTTCAAATGTAATTTTTCTTTAGTCAAACCAAAATTTTGAATAGCCGAGAGGGGTCGAGCAAGATTGATAATTTTCAATCCGAGCGACACGATCAGATTCTGAACGTTTCAAAAAGTAACATTTTTTGAAGGGAGGAGGTGAAAAAAAACGTTAAACAAGAAAACTAAAAACCACCTCAAAAAATAAATCCATCAAAGAATTTTGGAAATTATTATTTTTCTTAACAAAATGGCTCATAAACGAAACGGACAACATCCATACCAAACTCCAATCTTCAGAATGGTAATGTGTTGGCGTACAGCGCGTCTATGCTTCAAGACAATCTGTGTCAGATGATTTTGAGATGATATAATTATTTTGAACTTACATTAGGCGTGAAGACGTTGAGATAGAGGCAGTCTTCTTGTCCTAAGTTTAATGTGAGGAATGTCTGATAACACATAGGAGTATCCTGAGTTGCGTCTAATGTCCCAGTCCAACTATCTGCTTTTTCTGAAATCTAAAATAGAATCAATGCTTATTTTAATCAACACAATAAACTTGTGGGAAAAAAATACATTGAACTAAATATTTTCTAAATCAAACTATAATAAAATAAAAAATCACCACAAGTTCAATTAGACATTTGTAACACAATTTGGTGACATTTATACTTGGTTTAGCTTTACATTAATGTATAATGTATTTTCACAAAAAAGAATATATCGTTGTTTAGTTAAAGTAGTATTCACAAAAAAATTATCGAATTAAGAGGAATTTGGTCAAAGATATGTCGAACTGTTGCAGACTGAACCATTCTTACCATGAATCTTCTTTGACCCAGAGGTGGCTTGGCGAAAGGTATCCTGGTGAAGGAGAAGAAGTCTCTTCCGTCCCTAGACTTGAGGACCTTTCCCTTCATGGTACCCTGAGAGGTGGTTACCAGAGGGCTCTGTCCTAACACGATCTGGCCCAAGGCTAGGGTACACAGCGCTAGTAGCAACATCTCTACTGTGTATCAGAGCTCTTTATCTACCTCGCTTTTATAAAACCACTTGTCTACTTATCTTCTTAAGCTAATAAAAAATAAAAATATACATTGAGTTCTTAGAATGTTCTTTTAAATACCACTTTAGAATATCTAATTAAGTAATTTTTTTAATTTAAACTCACAAGTGTACAATATACATCCAGCAAATATACTGAATTACGATTATAGACTTGTAGAGATTGGTAGCATTCAAATAAAACTTTGATTGGCGAGACTGCACAGTAATAACATTAAAGTGCTAAAGATATTTATATCATGCTCTGCGTCACAGTACAATAGCGCCCTCACTCAGCCTCCACTGGTATTATCTACACCAGTGACGCAGCTAAAAGAGAAGCGCTGGGATCTCTCTGTGCCTGGCTTGTTCCTCCATAAGTGGACATTTATTTTAAATATAACTTAATAAAAAATGAATATAAACCCCTTGAGCATGTCGGCTAAAGGGTCTGTTAACGCCTTTTCACATAAACTGTATTTTTATTTTTATTTTATAATGGTTGCATTGATATTCAATCCGTTTTGAATTTAGAGACAATATTATTGGTGATGTGAACGATATAGGAGACCGCTGCTGTTGCTGTAGGCTTTGGCTGCCGTTACCTAGCAACGGCCATATGATAGTTATTCCAACTTGATAATTAGTTGTGTAAAGTGCAATACAAGATGGCGGGTAGTTAGCGTCATTGCTTTCATCGTTGATAGTTCGAATGTAGAGGTAGGCCCACTAGCTCTTCGACCTCTTTCGAAGACGTGCAGCGTTCACGACATCTTGGAACATCTTGCGAAGGTTCCTCACTCATTGAGACCATCAAGAACATCATCAACATCTCGTTGCGGCTGTGCCAGTCATAGTCGTCCCGCTCCCTCAGCTAAGCTCTCCACCAATAATATATCTTTTTGTTTTATTTATTTATATTTTGGTTTTCTTTAGTAATTTAATTGGGTATACTTATGATAATTTTTGTTGATAGGTTACTTTAAATTTTAATTCAAAAGGTTCAATAATTATTTCTTATTTAATTCATTGTTTGTAAATAGATAATGTTTGTTTTCTTTATAGTAAATATATTATATATGTTTGTAGTATAGTTTCGGTTTTCTCAAATAGAAACTAATATTCGGAACCTTAATTTATTTATTTATTTTCCTTATGTTTATTTTATTTTAGATTTTTGGAGCCTCATTCAATAGACCCTGTCAATTTTGCGGGGGCTGCAACAGGGTCATCCATCCAGGGTCATCCATCCAGGGTCATTCTATGCCAAATGGGCCAATGGTTTGGACTTTCACTTCTCCGATTTCTATGACTTTTAGTATACAAGTTGTAACTACCAAGACTAACTAAAATGTTACATATTACTTCTTTTGATTTTTCAGTTGTAAGCTTTTAAAAATCAAACAAACTAGTGTTCCTTACTCAATATATTCGAAATTACGCCATTGACAAACTGTTGCACCTAGATAGCTCAACCAGAGAGCTTCCGGTATTCTTTTCTTCCTAAAATGCCCTTTAATTTGATGTACCACTCGATATAATTCCTGTACATTCAGCATCTTCTCGAAACGCCAAAAAACGGTTGTCGAATTTCCCAAAATACGTCCCGTTTGATTTTTTCGAGAAAAAATTTATGTGATTCATACAAATAATTACTGCATACCGACAAAATTTCTGAATGGGGTAGAAATGAGTTCTTGAATAAAAAAAATATTTTGAGTTTTCATCTCATCAGCACTTAAAGTGTACTTCCTTCCTGTTTTTTTATAGATGGGTCCATTTTTGCAACAGAGTGTTTACGGGCACATCTAATACACTTCTTGGGTGTTGGTAGAAGATGAAACAACATAAGCAAACTGTCGTCAAATTTTTCATCCGAGCAACATCAACAGAAACAGCGTAATCCTCACTACATCACCACGTATCCGTTTAATTTATAATCAGCTATGTATGTAACTATATATATGTATAAATATGATTGTATAAAATATATATCATATTATCTATAAGCCAATGTTATAATATATACTTGGTTAGATTATAAGTCATACCTTTTATTTTTGATGACCTCAAAAATATTTTTTTAAGAATGCAATTCCAAATATTGAATTTGTTAATTTAGAATGCCTTTAACATCTCCAAAATATATTTCAAAATATATAAAAAATATTTCATAAATTATATCTTACTATTAATGAAGTATTTATGATGATACATTATCTTTGTCACTTGATCTTTATTGTATTGTGTTTTTAATTTTATATTTCTTCTTGGGGCTCCACTAAACCATCCAATTCATCTCGTATCCAATCCTCACAATCCAAAATTCCTTCGAAAAATTCTCAATGCTCTTTACTTTGTCACCAATAAACTTATCCATAAAGATCTTAATGTTCCATATGTTGCTGATTTAGCCCACACCAGATACCTATCCTTTCATAGTAAGCTCCATTATCACTCAAATCCGTTAGTTTCTCAACTTGCTTCTCACACCATTCCCGATAATCCTCCGAGGCGTCTGAAAAGAAGATGGCATAGAGTCCTTCTAGTGTAGAATTTTTATTGAAGTGCTACTGATGTGTAGTTCTTTTCAAGTTTTGGCACGTTATTGTAATAGTTAACTACACATTTACTTGATGTATATATTTTGTACAGTTGTAAATTTCAATAAATTGATATAATAAAAAAAAAAGTATTTCTTCTTATTCTTTAACTTACCTTATTTCTTGTTTTATTCTCTTATATTTAAGGTTATCAATGAATATTGAAAAATTGAGGATTAATTGAATTCTTTTTTTGGTATTTTCTTAGAAAAAAATTGCGAATATGGAACATGCGAATATGAGAAATTGTTTCTTTCACCACTTGATTTCAAGTACAAGCAAACTTATAACCGATTTTATTTAATTGATTGTCTTTTAAAAGTTATCAGTGCTCTGTTGTGAAACTGTGGAGTTACGCAAATTCCAATGAATCGGCTTTTGAAAATTCATAAAATATTTAAGAATAAACGATCAAAATTAAGAATGAACAAGATATATTTTTCTTGGCTCCATTTTCAATATTTAGAGCTAAATCATGGATTTAATACTAGCAAAGCTTACCATCATATGTCATAGCTTTACTTATAATTTTTTCCATCATAAACATCGTTCTAAAAATTAATGAGGGGAAGACCAAGATTACAGTGTTTAACAAGAAACAGCAAGTTGTGGGAAAATATTTTCTATCAGTTTCTATGTTTTCAGTAGCAGCGATCAACTGAATCAAAAAGTGGTGAGGATTGTAGCAGTAAATAGAGGCTAATTCTCTTTGTTCAAATCAAACTACTTGCCAGTCCTACAACTAATTTCATCCTCAACCAGAACCCTCTAACACCATATCATATCCTCATATGCTGGAGAGATCTGGAATCACAACAAAAAAGTCATCTGTTTGATATATGTATTTGAAAAAAAATAACTTAAGACAGAAAAATGATTGGCAGCTGTCATGCACATGTCCCAATAGAACAAATTTAACAAGAATGGAAAGATTTTAAGGCTAAATGTCCCCTCACTCCGGTGTGTTTCTGCCTCAAGAGATCGCAGCACCTACGGAGTCAATTTTAGATTCCTTCTAATTAAGAAACCAATAGACATTTTTTAGATCGGAAAACGGATTTATTAATAAAATGGACATAGAATCTGATGAATCTATTTTAGAAGGCCATATATGTGATATTTACAATTTTAGGTTCAAAAAAAACTACTTTTTGTTATTTTTTAAAGAAAAGTCAACTAATAGGCAAGTATAGAATAATAAAATATAAATATTGGCGAAAACAAAATTTTAATTATACGAACAACATCGGCCGAAACTCATAAATACGAATTTCTATGCAAATGTTTTTGTTTTGTTTTTCAGGTAGCATCTACATCTATCATGACTATAGCAGCCTCAAACTACAAATCTAAAATAAGATTTCCATCGAAAGGTTGTTTTGGAACTCAAAATAGAATTTACACGATCCGAAATGAAAATTTCGAAAAATTATAAAAGTAAACAATAATTAAAACTATATAACCAAAACAACTGCATACTTATTGTAAATATATTTAAAAATGCGGGGTGCATCAAAATATAAGAAGGAATTAGGAAAAATCACGTTAGAAGTATGGTAGAGGATAAGCGATTATAAACACTGATCCCCCAACTTCCGCCGCCGGGTATAACGACATGCTCTAGCCCTATTTTGGAGGGCCTACAACTTTTGTTCTACTTCACTTCCCCAATGATGATTTTATTGACTAGAATTATAACATTGTTCATATATAACGGGAAAAGGATATAAATAAAAACATTATTTTATTATCAATTTATATAAAACTAGTTGAAAAAAAAAGGAATTCACAAACAATAAAGTATTATCTATTCCTATTACTAATTAAAAAAATTAAAATTACTTATGCTATATTACTGCACATTAAAAAAATATATATTATAAAAAAATATGATATATTATTTTTGTATAAATGTTGCTTATTCTTAATAAGGAATAATTATATTATGAGCTGTATTCATTAAAATTATTTACTTTTTTAATACCAAAATCAAAAAGATTTAGTACTTTTACTGATTTCATATAAAAGTGATGAGTACAAAAAGTTATTGAATTTTTCAATTGAATTTAAGTTTAATAAAATAACACCAATATGGAACACCAACGCACAGAGAGGTAACTTGTAGGTCTAGCCGGCCAAAAATATCATCTTTTCCTATATATTTTGTGTTCCTGATTTCGAAAAAATATTGTATAAAAAATAAAGGACCTTTGGTTTTTTAAATATGATTAACCTTACAAATAACCAATACTATCAAGTTTATCTGGGCTTTGCAGCCCAGATTAAATAATCCAATTACTTTAACAAGTTTGAATTTCAAAACAGGTCGCGGTTTTTAATGTGCTGGTATGGTTATTTTACGAAACTTGATCATAACTTTATATATAGGTTCTTATAGTAAATTTAATGAGCATTCAGATGAAAAAAAAGAAATTTCGGATCGAACAATTAGTTTCGGAACTGTAGCCAAATGAATGGTGATATAGGTGTTTTCGCAGAAAAGTGCGACCCTAGTCAAAGAGTGTTGAAATGAGGGGTGTAGATTGCATGAAATATGCGATAATTTCTGATGTCACAGCTTCGCCAGGAGCAATTAGAAGGCAAACCTACTAAAAGTCTCCGAACTTGGAGGTTGAGCTAAGGTTGGGGGGGGGGAGAAGAGAGGTCCCAATTTCGTATTTTTCGATCTTATCCCGAAAACAGTGGACTCAAGAAAAATATGCTACAAATCGGAATTAAAGCTAATTGAATTTCCTATAAAATTATTATATACATATTTGTCGAAATTCCAACGGTTTTCGAGATATATGTTATTTAAAATCGATAATTTCAGAAATAAAAAAATGTTTACCTCACTTTTTGTTAAAAATTTGCTTCAAATACCAGAAACGTATATATGAAATTAAATTAAATTTAATGCTCTACAATTTTGATTATGTAATTTTTTCTGAGGGACGATCGGGGAAGGTACTAGAAATAAAAGTATTACAAAAAGTGAGGTAACATTTGTTTTTTCCCCGAAAATCACCGATTTTCAATAACGTATATCTCGAAAACCATTAGAATTTCGACAAATTTATACATAATCAATTTTATAGGAAATGTAATCAGCTTTAATTTAGATTCGTAACATATTTTTCTAGAGTCGACCATTTTCGAGATATAGTCAATGTCAAAAATAAAGTACGAATGTTTTTTTTTCGGAATCAAACGTTTCAATAATGTTTTTAATAAATTTATTCATACAGCTAGCCGTTTTCTGATTGTAAGGTTGTAAATATCAATATATATTCTCTCAGCAATTTAGTCACCAAACAGAAAAAAATGAATAAAATGGAATCATAAGGGGCAAAATATACTTATTTCGCAGTAAAGGGGTTTTAAAACGTACACACTCCCTTTTGCGATCAAATACCTTATTAGATCCATTGTAATATATTTATAAATATTTTCTTTGTCTTTGTAGCCTTCCGTGTTTGTTGACCAAAACAGGGGCCCGAATAGACTAGAGAAAAGAGGGTATGCGGAAAATAAATAATTTTTAAAAAATAAATAAAAATAGTATTTACGAAATCAAATTTTTCCCAAAATTACTTCTTATTTAAATCAAAAGGTTTGTAATGAATTACTTCTTATGTCTAACCGTTTTCAAATGTTAAGTAGTAAAAAAACACATTTTTTCTACAATTTAGACCCCGGGACGTAAAAAAAATGTGGGAAGTTTCTCATACAAAAAAGCTTGCAATTATTTATTATTACCTTTACTCTGAGATTAGGGTTTTGAAGGAGGAGAATAGTCAAACAAGCCTATACTGTGTGTGATATGTCGAATAAATAAGAAATGAAACTACTCTTGTGAAACAATTAAATGGATTGATCAAAATGAAAAAAAAAAAAAAAAATTCAATTTCACAAAGAAATGGTTGTAAAAATCTTGTCCTACCAGACCATTGTTCTTTGAACCTACAATAGTATTAGAAATGTTGATATTTCCTTTGATCCTATGCCGTCTAGGGATTTCGCGTCTTTTCTACCTTCTTCTTTTTACCCGAACCTAGCATAATCTTGATTGTGGATTCCTATGGCAAAACGTAAGATTGAAAAATGAGTTTTATATCTCAGGAATACTAGGAATACTATACTATACTAGGAATAGGAAGGGAAAGAAGGAAACTGCCTATTTAAACTCATTCAATTGAAAAATTCAATAACTTTTTGTACTCATCACTTTTATATGAAAAAAAAAAAAAAAGAAGAAAAGTACTAAATCTTTTTGATTTGGGTATTAAAAAAGTAAATAATTTTAATAAATACAGCTCATAATATAATTATTCCTTATTAAGAATAAGTAACATTCATGCAAAAATAATATATTATATTTTTCATAATATATATATTTTTTAATGTGCAGTAATATAGCATAAGTAATTTTAATTTTTTAATTAGTAATAGGAATAGATAATACTTTATTGTTTGTGGATTCCTTTTTTTTTTTTTTTTTTTTTCAACTAGTTTTATATAAATTAATAATAAAATAATGTTTTTATTTATATCTTTTCCCGTTATATATGAACAATGTTACAATTCTAGTCAATAAAATCATCATTGGGAAAGTGAAATAGAACAAAAGTTGTAGGACCTCCAAAATAATGCTTCATAGAGCGTCTTTATAGTCCAGTAAAATAAGACTCCAAAAGGCCGTTTTGAAGAAAAAAAACTGCGGAACTTTTATTCTCAACGGATCTTTATGTTCTTTGGGGTGCTGAATCCGAATCTGAAGTTTGCTACCACGGCAACCATCGGCTTCATATTCAAAATCGCAAAAAAACCGCCAAAAAAAAACCATTATTTTTTTTTTTTCTATCTATAACAAGATAACGAACCTTTTTTTCGAAGGAAGTCTTCAAATATTAATTGTAGCTGGAACTAGTACCTACATAATGAAAAAACGAAATCCGAAATCGGACCATGTTTCGCGAAGTTACGTTATTGGGAAAAAATTGAGAAATTGTCCAATTTGCCGTCAGTCCCAAAGCTCCACGAAAACACGTTTGTCCTACTCTTTTGGCTATAACTCTGAAACTATTTGTCCGATACAACATTACTTTTTTTCATCTTAAAGCTGATTAAATTTACTATAAGAATAAATTTTTAACTAAACTCCGTAAAATGTACATGCCAGCCCGCTAATAAAAACGTACTATTGTAAAATCCTAGTGTTTTTTGGCACATTTGTCCCTCTAACTCCTCGAATATTTGTTCGATTCCAAATTTCTTTTATCTATCTCAAAGCTGATTAAATTCGCTATATATGTAAATTATATTAAATCCTGTAAACCATCCAAGGTAGCACGCTAAATGTGTATGTTTTGGCAAAATATGTAAATTATGACATGTTCAGTAGACTGGTGTGGGTATTTCCCGGTGTTAATTATAAGTTAGATATATAGGAGCCAATAGTACATTTAACCAGCTTTTAGATAAAAATATTAAATTTTGGATCCGACAAATGGTTTTGGTGATATAGCGATAATGTGCCAAAAAAACATTTATTTTACAAAAGTAAGTGATTTTCAGCGTGATAGCTAGTGTATTTCAAGAATTTCGATAAAAATTTCATATATAAGATCTAATTGTAAATTTAATCACCTTTCAGATTTCAGATCAAAAAAAACATTTTGAATCGGACAAATACTTTCGGAGCATTTGTTAGAAGACTTTCTTCGAAAAAAGCTTCGTTATGGTGTTATAGATAAAAAAACGAAAATAACGGTTTTTTTTTTTTTGCGATTTTGAATATGAAGCCGATGGTTACGGTGGTAGCAAACTTCAGATTCGGATTCAGCACCCCAAAAAACATAAAGATCCGTTGAGAATAAAAGTTCCGCAGTTTTTTCTTCGGCAAACCCTTATTTTACTGGACTATTATAGGAGGGTAGGGGATCAGTGTTTATAATCGCTTATCCTCTGCCATACTTCTAACGTGATTTTTCCTAACTCCTTCTTATATTTTGATGCACCCCGCATTTTTAAATATATTTGCAATAAGTATGCAGTGTTTTTGGTTATATAGTTTAATTATTGTTTACTTTTATAATTTTTCGAAATTTTCATTTCGGATCGTGTAAATTCTATTTTGAGTCCCAAAACAACCTTTCGATGGAAATCTTATTTTAGATTTGTAGTTTGAGGCTGCTATAGTCATGATAGATGTAGATGCTACCTGAAAAACAAAACAAAAACATTTGCATAGAAATTCGTATTTATGAGTTTCAGCCGATGTTGTTCGTATAATTAAATTTTTTTTTTCGCCAATATTTATATTTTATTATTCTACACTTGCCTATTAGTTGACTTTTCTTTAAAAAAATACTAGAAAGTAGTTTTTTTGAACCTAAAATTGTAAATATCACATATATGGCCTTTTAAAATAGATAGATCAGATTCTACGGAAATATGGAACAAAATGAACTTTACAGAACCAAAATCGGATGATCTGTTGAGATTTGAGGAGGAATCTAAATTTTGTTTATTTTGGCACGCTACGTGGTGGTAACATTTGGTACTACAGAGGGGACATTTAGCCTTAAAGGGTTAACTGGTGCCGCCTTCCAGCATATATATATATATATATATATATATATATATATATATATATATATATATATATTTGTTTTATTGATATCTATATATACATAAGTTTCCTAAGTTTTGAGGGTGCTGAAATGGAATTCTAGGGCTAAAAAAATTTTCTATCACATTTTACAGTGTAAAAGCCAAAATGTTTCAAGTGAAGTGCATTCAATATATATTTTTTTTTTCCAAAGAACCGATATCGGATTCGAATTCAGCATTCCAAAGAACCCTTAAATTCGAAATTTCATCCAAATAGAAAAATAAAAATTCACAAGCTTCAAAATTTACCTGACCTAAATAAATGGTAGGCAACTTTTGTTTAAATTGACAAAAACATGAATTACGTTTAGACGGTTAAATATAGGGTGGTAATATGCTTGAAATGCTTTTTGTTTCATCATCCTGTCTGGTTTCAAACTCAAGCTAAAAATTAAAATGTTTTTCGAATTTTCCAATTTTTTTAATAGGTTTGTGTTCATCGAATTTTACTTTTATGTACATCAAAAGAAAGCTGAGGCTCTTTTCATTCCAGCGATACCACCAGTGAATTGTGTGACAAAGTAATGGCGATTTAAAGGTATGTAACCAATAATCGGTTTAAAAATTTCATTTTCCACGAAGAGCGTGAAAAAAATGATATTTTTTGATTTTGTTAAACCACCTTATTGTCGTAACCTCACTTGTAGTATGGTGCCGCCACATTTTTATCGTTTTTTAAAGACAATTTAATTGAAAATCTATAAATTTTATTATTGCTTAACCTTCCTTGAACTATGAAAATGATGTAGTTAAAATGTGGTACAGATTGGTTCAGTAGTTTTTGGGGTTAGTGATCATAAAAGAAAAATGCCTTGTCCTTTTATATAATTGTATAGATTTTGTTTTGCTCCACAAATATTACATTTGATACAAAAGTGTTTTTCTGAGCATCATTTAAATTCTTAATAGATTCACTGTGGCTAGAATCATTATATCAAAGTCAATCAAGATTTTTCATAATTTATCCCTGTGTCTTTAATTGAAGGGTGTAAGGTTAGAAGAGGGAATGCTTAGTAACCATAGTTCTGAAGGAATCAAAAATGTAAATCACAAAGTCTATATTTTTTATTATTGACAAAGGATTCTTAAACTTCAAAACAAGTGAGAGTCCTCTTTCTAGCTTCCATGAGACCACCTTAAGGGATATGACTAAGGGCGAGCTAGGAGGAGTAAAACTAGAACAAATTTGATATCACATTTGTTTAAAAAAAAATAATAAAATAAAAAAAAAAATGTTAAAAGAAATAACTTACAATTAGATATTCTCATAAGAAGTGAAAAGATCTTGAAATAAATGTATAAATATTTATTCAACTTATTCTATATTTTTACTAATAACTTAATATTAACCTATATTATTTATTGGTTTTATCGTTATGAATTCCTTATTATAATAGAAAATTTCGAATATTTTTTTTATAATATACAGTATTTTAGATTGATCAAATGAAATCTGATTAAAATATTATTAAAATTTAAATAGTAAACAAAAAGCAACATAAAAATATATAATTTCTGAGTTCTAACGTCCAATTCCAATTCAACCAAATAGAACTCAATTAAGTTCCCCTTATTTCTACTATTTTAAAAAATAATTATATAATTTTTTCTATTTACAGCTAATAGGAGGCCTTCTTATCTTAAAGAGGCAGCGCTTTGGTAATGATGGCTAAAACTGACAATGAGATAAGCAACAGTGATGACTGGCTCGTAGTTGACTTAGACGGCTGATCTGGAAGAATAGTGTTCCAGAACTGAAGTATTTCCTGATATTTGGTATAGTTTCCAATTGTAACTCCGGAGTTTTGTATATCCAAATAATCTTGTCCTAGGAACTGGGGCCATTGCACCAAACCTTGGCTGCTTGGTATCCTGAAAATAAGAACATCTTATAGGATTAATTTTTTTTTTTCAATGTTTTTTTTTATTAGACTACGTAAAAAGCAGCAGAATTTCGATTGACATATCCATGATAACTTTTTCCCCAGTGTAGCTATAAATTTGTTTTTAAACCATAAAATTTTATAATACAAAATTATGCTGTATGCAATATGTGAACAATATGATGAATTGTTAGGATAGTGAAACAAAACAAGTATTATTTTGATTTTGATTTGGCACAGGCTAAAAATTAAGGAAAAAGTATTGAAAACAATAATTAAGATTGCTATGATATTGATAAATATTTTGTAGTCATTTGCATTCAACAAACGAATACAAAATACGACACAAGTGGATTCTTAATTACTCATATAAACTTTAATCATTAGTGAAAAAATCATAATTTGTTAAAAATATTTATTTATGATTGGAAATGTGTTTTGTTTTATTGGGCCTCATCTTTAAAGTACTCGTATACTAAAAGAGAGGCAGAAGTGCTTGCAAATTTGACGATGTTTGCGCTTGGTGAGCCATGATTACTTAATATCTTAAATAATTCCTCTCTGTGTCTATTATTAAAGAGTATAATTTATAAATATATTATTTTTTTTTTTTTAATTTAACTAATGTATCAATATTTTAACTAATAGTACTAAAGACTTAAAATAAAACAAAAACAGCAATGGAATAACATTGAACCACTCTTATTTCGATGAATTGACTTTAAGAACCATAATAGTTGATTAATTTCTTCTAAACCAATAAACATATATAAATAAATTACTTTACGATAATGGTAATTAAATACTTACTGATCTCTTGCAAAGTTCACCCACATCTTGACTAACATTTTGGACAATGCAACATCTGCAGATTTAGGCCAGCCTTCTGTTTGGTTGAATGGGCGTTCAAAAAAGTATGGTATATCTGCACCATGTCCTACTCCTGAAGCAGAATTTGACAGTGCATTATGTAGCATAGGAAAGGTTCTGTTATTTCAGACTTAAGGAAGGTAGAATGAACATAAGAAAAAAAAAAATTGGCTCCAAAACACAAAGAACCAAGAAATTTTTCCAGCAATGACAGTCCAAAGAACTTGTAAAAGCTTGCTGTATTTTCAAGAACAGTTATATTTACACAAAACAGATCATTTCCTCATAAAAAATCATTTAATATTCATTAAATTTCAGATCTTTTGTTGTTATGGCATTTTTAATCATTTAAAAATGTACATAAAATTCCATGTATTAACTGATATATATTAATTAATTAGTTATATCACCTTTACTTATTTTGCTATTGATCCCAGGAATCCTTATTATTTTGAACACATATGCACAGACACATTGCTGAGAAACATTATTTTATAATATATTTTTAAAAGACTTAAAAAATTAATAATGCATTCTTTAAAAAAATATTAATATTTTGGATTAAAATATAGGAAATTTAAGTAGGTACAAAAGAAAAATGTATTTTTTATTATTAGAAGAAAATTATTATCACCTATATCAAGTTTGGCACCAAATGGCATTTGCGGTCCTCCAGTGTAGTTGAACTTGAAGAAGTAAGTTGGTCCCGAGTGTCTACTCAAGCTCTTCAAAGTTGGGTGTACAAACAAATATTCCGTAATGAACTGGAAAACATTATAATGTCATTTAATATCTGTGATTGCATTTTCCTCCAATCTTAAGAATAATTTCGGAAGTGAAATGTCAAAATTAGTTTTACTTATTGTCTATAATAAAAACAAATAAATTAATTATGAGGTATTAAGGTGCCTAAGTTCATTAATTATCAATATATATATATATATATATATATATATATATATATATATATATATATATATATATTTTTTTTTTTTTTTTTTTTTACTAAATCCTCGGAGGTTCTATTGAATTTATCTTTGGAATAAATAATTTTAGGACATTTGTTTATATATATTTTTTGATAAAGAATAATGCCCCCATATTTTAGGCCTGTTATGTAAAACTCTGTTAAATCCATTTTTTTATTAATTAAGTTCTCGCAGAGATCCCTTCTATCTAGGGCTAAAACCATTTTTTTCATTGTATCTATTTAACCTCAAATTTATTCCATATCTACAATATTTTAACACATAGGAGTGAAGATTAAAAAGGTATTTCCATGAGCTTTAAGAGATCATTATGCTAAAACTCACTAAGGCCAACTCAAAGTGTCAGATTAATTTTTATATGTTATATTTGAAGATTTTTTTACAACAATATGATATATATATATATATATATCTACACCAAAAATAAGTTGGTTCATTTTCTTCTGCCCAACCAATCTCCCTCACACCTTCCCCTATTCATCATTCCATCCATTACGCCCCTACGAGAGCGACTTTTCTTCTGTCTTCTTTCTGGGCTCCATTCAAAAATTCTTTTTGGCCATCGTTCCTCTTCCATCCTCATAACATCCCCATTTCTCTCTGCCTAATTTCAGTGTTCAGTGTTGTGTTTGGAAATTTCTGAATCCACGATACTGCGCAGGAACATCACCAATAATCCATTTCTAGGGCTAGAAGTCTTTTAGCCTGGCTCTTCTTTATAGACCATGACTCGCCTGAATAAAGTGTTACACTTTCCAAGAACAATTTATACATATTTTTTTGTTTTTAAGGACACCGACTTGCTCTACAGTACAGAATTTAAAATTTAAATTATAATTCTACCATTTTGAATGCTTGTTTCAATGTCCTTGTCTGCCGCTCCTGCATCACTCAGCCAGCTAACTAGATATTTAAATTGAGCCTCAGGTTTTAGAACCCATCAATCTATAGATAGGTATTTGCTTTGGCTATTAAAGGCCATATATACTGTTTTCTCCTTGTTGACTCCTAGCCCCCAGCTTGAGTATTCCTGGAGAAGTTTTATCATCATATACTCAGCATCCTCTACTTTCGACGCTATGAGAACCTGGTCGTCAGCAGACTGGATATTATAGTGGCAATAATATTATAGAGATTAATTAGCATGAATAAAAAAATTCTCACATTGGGAAAAACAAATTTTAATTAGCATACATTAAAAAAAATAATACTCACATTACGGATACCTATCAAAGGTTCAACACCATTGCCAAAAAATCTCTTCCATATTCTCAGAAATTCGTCAGTTCTGTTTTCCAAATGAAGTCCTGTGATAATAGTTTTATTGAAAGTATTTATAAATTTTTCCGTATCTTCCTTGCTTTTCATACCACTCTCATAAACTGGAATAATGATAAACATAAAAAAAAATAAATTATTTATTAAACTAGAATCATAAAGTTAATAGATTTTCAGGGTTTTAATAATTCTCATTTATTTTTAGAATGATAAAAAAATTAATAAATCCTAAAATATAAAACATTTTTTAATAGCAGTTATCTATTAAGTTGGCGCCAGCAGGAGTACCACAAGGATCAGTGCTTGCACCACTACTCTACATCACATACATGATATTCCCTTCAATCTTAACATTCTAACTGCAACATATGCAGAAAACGCAGCAATTTTAATAAGAAACCAAAATCCAACTCATGGCTCACAGACTACATTACTCATACAAATTGTATAATCTCTGGAAGACCTACTGTAATATAAATTATTACAAATCATAAGATATAACGTTTACTCTTGAGCTTGAAAGATATCCTCCAGTCCGTGTCTACCTTGTAAACACTTGGATTTCACGGACACATACTCTACACTACCTTGGTTTGACATTTGATAAAAGAACAACATGGGGTCCACATATCAAGAAAAAAAGGAAAACTTTCAATCAAAGGTTAAGACTTTTATAATCACTTTACTTATAAGTAATTATAAACTTATTTGGACTTCACAGACATACAGAACAGCTAAAAAAACAGATAAACAAACATCAACTCTAAATTTTTCAGGAAAACACCTTGGTAAATAAGCAAAATAACCCTCCATACTTTGTACTGATCTTCGTATAACGACTGTCAGTGAACAAATAACGACTCTCGACAAACGATTTCACAAAAAATTACATAAACATCCCAACACCAATCCCAACACCAATGGCGACAACTCATATTTCAGACAACAACCATAGAATAGAAGTCTGAAGAGGAGCTGGGTGAGGGATCTCTTGAGCTAATGAGCTTAGTTAAAAAAGAAAAAATTAAGTAAGAAGGTGCCACAGGGTTCTTTTCTAGAGAAATTACCTTTTAAGGTATTTCAGTATTTCATCAAATTCTATAAATTGTTTTGATTGACAATTTTGAATAGAAATTTGAAGTAAAATTAATTTTAAAAAAAATGCATTTATATACATATTGTAAATAAATAAACTCTAAAATAAAACTAATGAGAATTACTCAAATACTTCAGGGAGTTTTCAATTTTCACTTACTGCAGAGGCAACAGAAAAAACTCTAACTAATTTTATTTTCATTATTATTGATTATTATAATCAGATCTTGTTACTTGTTTTATTCATTATTTTTCTTGAAAGGTTAACTGAACTACTTTTGGCTTTTGACGTGGTGTGGAAATAAACCAAATGATAATGAAAATAAATAAAAACAAAGCACTTCCAAAACATATTTGGCTAATCTGAATCTCTTGATGGTTGGTTTGCTGAAATATTTTTGTAGAATGGGAACACTGGAAAATTAATCAGCAGTGTTCAAAAAGATAACTCACATAAAGTGTAGGCCAATCCTTCTTCCTGGCACACTCCAATGATCCACGGATATTTACTGTTTTCAGATGTAGGAGGCCAGCTTGTCAAAACAGCTCCAGGAGCATCCGCAGGCTCCAAAACTGGTGATACCAAAGTCAAATGTTCAGAGGCCTAAAATATCAAAATCACGTTGAGAATATGTATGGTTTTCTAATTTTGTAAAGCATTTTTTTCAACAATGAAAACTATTTTTCTAATAAAATAATTCCTATAGACGTGACAATTAATTCATCAATCCTAATTGTATTGATCCTTCTATACCATCGTATATAGATACCTCAAATGAAGGCATTTTTTTTTTTTAAGTAACTATGAATTTTGTACCACTTCAAATTATCATTCTATTATTGAACAACAAAGAGATCTTAGATGTAAATTGTCAAAAATTCACATTATTAGAAACAGATATGTATATATATATATATATATATATATATATATATATATATATATATATATATATATATATATATATATATATATATACATAGCAAATAGAACTATGGCATAAAAAATCAAGATATTTCAAGATGGTTAAAAAAATAATATGACTTTCCACAGTCAACTAATAAGCAATTTAAAAGACATGTTTACAAAGACTTGTACTTGTTTTTGAAATGCTAATGATTTTATAACTTCAAATCATTTCATTTCTTTCAAATTTCTGATTATTATTTATTAGAATTCCAAAATGTTTTTAGCAGGTTTTTGAAATGAAAGAATTATTTTATTATGCAATTGTTATGAGAAATATGAATCTAACATAAACCACAATTACCACTTGTCACTAAACTATGACAATAATTTTAAAAAACAACTATTATTTGCTTAAAAGCTTTTAGTTCTTAGTCAGTTATTTATTTATTTGTTGTTTTTTTAAAAGTAACTTAAAAAATAGCTTTGTCCCACATTTAGGATTAATTTTTCTAATAAATCTTTTCCTTAAAATAAAACCAATATGAGATGGAAACAACCTTTTCTGTGGGTTCATTACCCCTTAAGAATTGTAATTTACAGTGTATGGTATTGCCATATTTATAACTAAGAAAATAGTACTAGTATTAGATAATATAGAAATTAATACTAATAACACAGTATCCATATTTACTATGAAAATAAAAACTCCAAATAAAAATAAGGTAAGAGACAGAATAAAGAATAAAAACATGGAAAATACAGTAAAAAAGGGTAAAAATGAAAGTAACAATCCACAAATAAGAAACCAGTGTGGATGCTGAGAGTGGAGGAGGAGTTTTTCTTGGATCGGAGGCAGCTCTTGAAATTAGATGATCTAGCATTAAAAAAGGTTTTTGAACAGAGTTAATTTAAGGTTAGAAGGACGGAATCTGATGTTACAAAAGATGACTTTAATGTTATTGCATTCATAATCCTGGAAGGTGGCTGTCAAGAAAGAGATTTGTAAAAAATCTCCTGGTATAATAAGTTGCTATTGTTATCTCAAGGAGGGGATTAGCCATTTTAACTTTTATACCATCTGCATTGGAGCTCAGGATGTACTGCAGGGGTGTCTTTCTTGATGTTGAACAGGTATGGTATCCAGGACTGCTTTATAAACTTCGCCAATTCCTTCCATCTACATATTTCCTCATCCTTCGTTCCTACCTTTCTGATAGAGTATTTAAAGTTAACCATAATTCTACATACTCATCCATCTTTCCTAAGACCGTTGGTATTCCATAAGGTTGTATCCTGGGTCCCTCCCATTCTTTATACCGTGTATACAGCTGATATCCCAACTCCTACGAATACTATCCTCACAACTTATGCTGGTGATATCAGCGTATTATCAGTCAATGACAATCCTTTAGCTCCATCCCAGACACTCCGGTCACATATCGCTTCCATTGAAGATTGGTTTCGTAACTGGAGAGTTAAGATAAATCCTAGCAAATCCCAGCAAATAACCTTTACTCTCCGTCGAAAACCTACCTCATCCTGTCCTCCTGTATCCTTTAATGGTGTACCACTAAATAATGTAGAACGAATACGATACCTGGGATTTTATCTGGACAAGAGACTTACCTGGTACCCTCATACAGGATTGAAAAGACTAGAAGCTGCACGTCGATTTTGACTGCTACAACACTTACTTGACAAACGTTGAAATCTTCCGATTCACTACAAAAAACTTATAATAAACTTATTATAAAAAACCAAATCCACTTATAGCACAACTTGCTTCCCATTCCATTCCTGGCAATTCTCCGAGGCGTTTGAAAAGAAGATGGCCTCGTGATCTACTTTAGTAATTATTTGATTAGAGTACTACCAATGGGTAGCTCCTCTACAAGTTCTAATCTTGCCATTATTCTGTATTGTATACAGTATATTTACGAAATGTGTTTTTCAGAAATTTCAATTAATAAAGGAATATAAAAAAAAACAAAAAAACTTTTATACAATTGAGAAACATGGTGAGGACTATGTTTTTGGTAATCAATCCCTAGGACGAACCTCAAACAACTCTTGATAATCTTCCTCTATATTATGCGAGAAATCTCTATAAACACACCTCTCTACCACAGTCAATATGACAAGAGAAATATACCTATGGAGGAAAATAATGTTAATAAAAAAAAAAAATGTAGATGATCGCCTGAAACGTAAGACTCTTTTTTTCTGGTTACATACCTCTTGTAACAAAGTTATGTTTCCTACAACCTCTATTGGTTTGCTCTGTAGGCATTTGAGAAGTTTTGTATTACCTCCACAACCTATTTCCTTAACCATTCTCAAGGCCATATTCCTGGCTGCTCCTCGTCTAAGTATTGCCCAGGGTGACCAGCCGTTTCCACTCTGTGACACACAGGCCTTGATGAGACCTGTAAAAAATATAAGTAAACATGAGGAAGGTGTGTAACTTTTAAGCATTTGTCAGCAAATTAGCAAATTAGCCTTAACAGTGAATCATACAATTTCTCAAAACAAAAAGTTCTCACCATTGGTCCGCGGAGCAGAACAAATAATGTGGGAAGACGCCGCCCCAGCACTCTCGCCGATAACAGTTATTAGATTCGGGTCTCCACCAAAAGCGCTGATTTCTTCGTGGACCCATTCTAAGGCAAGAGCCTGGTCCTTAAGGCCCATATTTCCAGGAATCACATTGTCTTCCAAACTTAGGAAACCTTGAAAACATAAAAGAAAGGGTAAACAATTATAATGATAGATTTGTAGTTTTTATATATACAGGGAGTTCAATATTCGAAGGCCATCCCCTTTTTTTTCCCACAGTTTTTGAAACTTTGAAACGAAACTCTCAGGGTCTTAACTGTGTCAAATAAAGTTTCTTTTCAGTTTATAGTCTCCTAGCTTTCCAATCTCCTCCAGCGTAACCCTAACTTTGGAATTCCCAATGGGATGTGGTATTTTTTACGACGATTTCGATAGAAAATCAAATTTTGAATCGATTTTATACCGGTGATTTTTTTTTTTTATCCGTGGCACAGTTTTGCCTAAAATTGCGAAAAATCAGCAGAAAACAGAAAATAAGCAGTCTAAAACTGGTATTGCAAAAAAAAAAAAAAAAAAAAAAAAAAAAATAGAACAAAAAAATGAAATTAAGTCCTTCCCGCGACTGGTAGGACGAGCGACGAGAACAGGTCGACTTGGAAGGTTTCCCCCGAGAGGCTCAAATCGTCGACAAGCCCGTAATGAAGCTAATACCATTTATGTACTGGCTACGGTGGAAGCGTATCCTCATCGGAGCATTCGGGGCATAATACCTTCCAAGTTACCGCTCGTTGTACCAGTCGCAGGAATGTCTTCATTTCATATTTTTGTTCAAAGTTTATTTTATTTTTGCATTACCAGTTTCAGACTGCTGATTTTCTTAAAATGATTTTTCGCGATTTGAGGCGAAACGGTGCCCCGGATAAAACAAATCACCGGTATAAAATCGATTCAAAATTTGATTTTCTATCGAAATCCGTCGTAAAAAATACCACATCCCATTGGGAATTCCAAACTTAGGGTCGCTGGAGAAGAACTGGAGGAGATTGGAGAGCTAGGAGACTATAACCTGAAAAGAAACTTTATTTGAAGACCATGAGAGTATCGTTTCAAAATTTCAAAAACTGTGGAAAAAAAATGGGATTGCCATCGAATATTGAACACCCTGTGTGTATATATAATAGGGAAACGTGGTAGCTTAGTGGGTATGATACTTGACTGCAATGCTACCGGGCCCGAGTTCGAGTCCGACTGAAGACAGAAAATTTATTTTGTTATTTCGGTTGTGGCTCGATTTCGAGGCCGGTCTCCTGGGGCACACCCAGGATCTACAAAGTGGGTACACTTAAATGGAGAAAACCTGCGTGATTTAGGTTAAATCTCCTCCTTTCACAACCGTTGGCCTAGTAACAGTACAGGCTTACCTAAGTACTGAAACCAAGACACTTCTTAAGTTAGTGCTACAGTTGTATTTAGGTTTGTATATAACATATTTAGGTTTATATATAACATATTTTTTATACTTATGTTTCATATGGATTTATAGGCAATGTTTTTTTGTTTTTTTTTTACTAAAAAATAACCAGCATATACCAATATATATTGTGATCAACTCGCATATTTACGATTCGATTCGTTCATTGAAAGTTCCGTGAGAAAATCTGGGGTACTGGTTTGATGCTCAATATATGGGGCGTTTTCAAATAAAATGGCAATTTGCCTCCCCAGCACTTCGAAAGGCTGTAAAAAAAGTATTACATCCAATATTTCTCTGTTGCTAATTTTAATACTTGTCGAATTCATTTGTTTAAATTTATGTAAGCCTTAGAATATCAGTTTAAAATGTTTGATAAATAAATTAATCATTAGAAATTTTGACGTACGTTACTGTCCACGGTTCAAGTTTCCATATTCTAACCTTCACAAAAAGTATACAATTTTTTTTTTAAATTTTATTCTCTCTGTTATTTATTGTTTAAGTATGTATATATTAAATCAAAATAGCACTCTTTTTGTGAAAATATGAAATTTCGGGGGCTTGAGAAAATATTTTCTTTGTGTCCAAGAATTTCCGTATTAATTCATTTAATGTGCGTGACCGGGTGTAGAAGAGTGGGTTCTGGAGCTTGCTGGGTCGGGATAGCATCCTAACACCCTTCAGACTAGTTATTGTGACCATTCGCAACCAAGTGTCCAGGTCGCTGTATTAGCCAAAGTAAAACGAACGTTTTTACAGTTCGTAGCTTTAAACATTACAAATGTCAATCAATCACATTATATTTGAAAAAAAAAAAAAATGTAGTTAAATAATCTTTTTCCAGTTAAAATTCCTGAAATTTGACATACGTTACCATAACGGTAATCTATGTTAAAGTTTTAGTAACGCCATACTCCTCTTTCATTTTCCTCTATATTCTGTAATTATATATATTTTTATTATTCTAACACATATTGTTATTTACTTGTATTGTAGCTAACTTTATATTTTGAAATAACTTAGATAATTTTATTATAACCGGTTTTTTCACTGTAGTGTATGATTATGAGAACAAAATAGTCTCGAAACCTGGCCAAAATAGTTGTTTTTATTTATTAACTGAACCTCAAGAATTTTACTAAACATTTAATAGTAACAGTCAAGAAATTTATCCATATATATGTATGTATATGTATATATATATATATATATATATATATATATATATATATATATATATATATATGCTATACCAAGATTTCCAAGGCGGTAGTTAGGAAGAACTAATACCACGTCTTCATCCATAAAGTAAGTCCCACTTCCCATCATGTCGGCAGCACCAGAAGAGAAACCTCCGCCATGAATGTTGAAAATAACTGGATATTTCCCACTTATCTGAAAATATTTCGTTTCACATGTGACAAGGGTTTAAGAAATAAATGAAGAATGTTAAGCTAGAATGGTTAATGCCCGGTTACAGTTAGTTGTATATTATTTCTCATTGAGAACGGGATCTTCAAGGACAGTTGGTGGTATAATTTAAGTTTTGATTTTTTTGTACATTTCCCCTTGTATTGTAGCTTAACACCTTTCAAATATAGAAACAGAACTTAGGATAGGAAGGTTTTACTGATCAGATTAATTTATTAAATAGGTCAAAGGTTACAACAATATCGGTAAAGTCCTTGTCCATAATTATAGCTCGATTTCATATTTTTAGCATTACCGAACATAACTTTTCAAATTAGTCTACTTCGAACTAAGATAGTATGCCCCATAATGGCGCTACTATTTTTTTTTCTTTTATTATATAGGAATTTACAACTGTATTAGAAAACACGTCTAGTAAATATGCGGTATACATGAGATATAATGACATGAATAATTTGTAGAGTAACTACTCATTGGTAGTACTCTAATTATATAAAATAAAATAAAAACAAGTTAGCATGTGATTCTCTACCTGGGCAGGATCCCAGAGCAACAAAAGTATCAAATCGGAATGGCTCAGAATGCCGGACTACTAGCAGAGCTCAGGTTCGGGTTGAGGGTGAATAGCGCCCTGGGCTGCAAACAGCTTTGGCGCCCCCCCCCCCCTGCCGAGGGGTCTGGGGGTATGGAATAGCAAAAGCAAGTTTCATTAACAAGACCACCAAAGTTGAGTTTTAAAGGCTTATTCAACATCAATAAAAATTGTATAGTAATTACATAAGCTTAAGCAAAGGAATAAAGTTAAATAAACCTTAACAAAACATAAATAAATGACAGAATTTTTTCTTAATTTCGCTTGGGTAAAGTTTTTTGCCTGTAAAACAGTATACTGTACTAGAACAGAATAAGAAACAAATACAGAAAACAAAATAATTATGTACTGAAACAATAATTTTTAAAGAAGAAGAGAAGCTTTTTTGTTGTTTCCAATTCGAGATTTTCTTTAGAGTCGAACATTACAACAAAACTAATCAAAACAATATTGTAAAAAAACATTTTTTTTTGGGGGGGGGGGGGGGGGGGGGTAATTAGGCGTCCCTAAAAATTTGGCGCTCTGGGCTATAGCCCAGTCAGCCTATGTACAAAGTGGGGCCTGGCAGAGCTCAACATTAAACCCTCAGGTTCCAATGAAAAGTCCTTCGGCGTATATATGGAGGCCACTATGAAAAGACGACTTGGAGAAGAAGGACGAATGCTGAGTTATATGAAGTGTATAAGGAAGTGGATGTGGCTGTGTTTGTAAAAATAGTGAGGTGAATCAGGAAAAATGACCGTTTTATATAAAAATTTATTTTTCTTCAACTACAAGGTTTTCAATAATCAAAATATAAATGATTGTGCTCTATGGTTTGACGCCAGCTGGAGAATTCCTTGATGGTACCGCTCTTTGGGTTTTGAATCGGAGAATTCACGAACCCCATTTTCAACTTCATTTAAGTTTTTGAATGTTTTTCTACGAGCCTTTGATCTGAACGGGTGGTAGACTGATGGTGCTAGGTCTGGACTATATGTCGGGTGAGGGAGAAGATCGATTCCATCCGCATTAGCTAGTTTTTCTTTTGTAAGGCGAGAGGTGTGGGGTCTGGCATTATCTTGTTAGAACAAGACTTGCTTCCTCTTGACTAAACCTGGATACCGCTGAACCAAAACATCTTAAATTCTCTGCAGTTGTTCAATTGACAACTCACGTGTGTTTTTCTTAGGATCGGCTTCAATAGCAGTGCGCAGATTGGTTGACTACTGAAACACGCCCTGATCCTGATTTCCTTTCAAGGCTCAAATCACCTTTATTAAATTTTTGGAACCACCTTCTCACCGTCCTTTCATTCAAAGAGTCTTCATCCTCAAATTCAACCACTAAACGAGTGGCTTCAGTTGCTGAAAACTTCCGTTACCAATAACGAAGCAGAATTACGATAATTTCTTCCTTTACTGTCATATTGTGAACAAAGGAAAGCTAAGGAAGTACTGAGCCCGGGTAGAGGGCATACTGTTTACCAAATGATTTAAACGGGATCCAACATCAACTTCTTATCACATTTTTTTGCTCCCGAATGTATGTAAGAGAGGAATTACGATACAAAGTTCAAACACAAAGAAAACGGTCATTTTTTCCTACTCATCCCATTAGCTGGATTTGGTCAGGTTGAAGGGATGGATCCGAAGGAAATAACATCGAAAGTTCTGACAGGACAAGAGTACAGAGTACAGAGTACAGTACCAGCCAGGTCGGTTGGACGACCAAGGCTCCGTTGTGAAGTCTCTGCTTCATATCAACTTTATTTATAAACATTGTTTTCCTCTTAGTTTACATTTTATTTAATATTGACTTTTCTACTTATATTTATCTTAAATTAATTCCTAATTAAACTTAGAGCATCTAAAAAAAATATATAATACAACAAGGATCGGAAATATTCTTTACTCCTAAAACTAGCATTTTTAATTTAAAATATGGACAAAACAGGGTTTGTGGGAACACAGTGGACAAAACACGGTTTGGTGAAATAACAAAAGGACAAAACACTGTTTGAAGAGGCTATGTTTTCTTTTACAGAAGTCACATTTTGCTCAAAAGTACACAAAATTAAAATAATAATTACATAATAGATGATGTATGTTAATGACACTCATAATTGTCGGATAATATTTTCATTTTCTTAACAGTCTCTAGTTTTTAAATATGCAGTTCACATCTTTCATTTTCTAAATAGCCACAAGTTTCATCCTCTTCCACAACATTTTCAACACATGAAGAGTAGTAAAAAAATATAACGTTTTAACAGTTTTAGCGATTATTGTAATGCAGCGTTCCCATTGGCTTAGTGGAAAAAGAATGGTTTGAACTAAAAACAGGCTATGGACAAAACACTATTTTCTTAAAACCCTGATTTTTAAAAATAATTTTGAATGAGACAAAGCTTGTTTTGATGGCTTAAACTCATCACACATTGCAGGGTTTTGGAAAACAAATCTAGTGATACCAAAAACTCGAGAAAACATTTTTTTGTGACAAAAAACGTTTTGAAAGTTACCTCCTCATGTATTCATCTAGTCCATACATACATGGATATATCGATACAAGGTCTTTGACAGTTCGAAATTTTTTTTCTCTCACAACCTTCGTCTTATCGATAAGTGGGTTACAATATATCGTTTTCTCTATATTATAAAAATACAACATACAGCTATACAAAATACAACATACAGCTATACAAAATACAACATAATATACAAAATATACAAAATAAAAATAAAATTTTGGAGCACAGTTGACAAGGATTAAACTGACTGGACCTGCAGCTGGTACACACCTGACTAAATATATGCATCTATTGCCTACTGTTTGGTTTATAATAAACTAATTTGAAATTTTTAATGTTTTAAAGCTAGTATAATTAAATGTTTTGTTTAATTGCTATCAAAATCATGAACTTATAAATTAATAAACATAAACCTGAGCTTACATTTGGTGTAAAAATATTCAAATATAGGCAGTCTTCTTGTCCAGTTGATCCAGGCGTTATAAGAACTGGCCCGTAACAGTAGGGACTTGGCAAAGTGGCATCCAATATCCCAGTCCAGTTATCCCCTTTCTCCGGAGCCTAAAATAATTTTAATGTTAACAAAAAAAAGTTATATATATATGTATACAATAAACAATCGTCGTGGTGGGCAGCGGATTAGTTTGATGGCAATCGGGAAGACAATCCAAGTTTTTTATCTGAATCGGTATAATTTGTGCATATACGGATTAAGAAGCCGACCAAACTATCGGCCTAGATAACTAGAGAAGTTATCAAAGCAGAACATAAGTCAAATCAAATTTTGAAAATTGTTTAATATAACTGGTTGTAATAAGCCGGAATAAATTTTATGAAAAGCCTCAACTATAGAAAAGAGATTGCTCATCTCTTTACAACAAGTATCTTGTTAGAGGTGTATTTCTTTCTAGGATCAGACGATATATTCTCATATTGAACGGTGTTAATAGTGATGAAATATTTTCAAAATTATAAGTGGCTGGAAACGAAGGCCGGTGTTTGAGGAATTAGTTAGTTTTCATTGTGTAAGCCTTCATAATTGTAATTGTGAGTCACTGTATAAGTTTACAAAGTGTAAATAGTGGAGATAATTATAGATAAAAAGACAGTTTATGCTCTTCAAAATGCATTATCAAAAATTAGATAGATGCTAACGCACACCCACTCAAAGAAATAAGGTCGAAAATTACTTTTTTAAATCCAATATTTGTTTATTAAAGAATCGATAATGTTTTTATAACCTTTCACATTTATTTCTTTGTTTTGAAATTGTTATCTTATTTTATGTAGCGAATGCACACCTTTGGCTTCTAGTATCAATGTTTAGTCTTTGATTAGAATTCGTTTTAAACTCTGTAAACAAAAATTTTCTTTCTTATTAAAGATGATATTTTTTTTTTTTAATCAGAAAACTAACGCCGTTATTGGTATCGATCAGTTTCGAGGGATCGACTCTAAATTATCGATTGTTTTTTTCGCTACTTACACATCGCTACTTATTATTAATCATTTTTTATATATTTTTTTTTTGTTTTTTTGCGAGATTATTCCCTTAATTCTAAATCGATTTCGATGATTCTTTTTTTTTTACCTTAAATTTTTTTTTTGAAATCAACTCACTCCCTTTTAAGAAAAATGAAGAGCTAGGTTCTACCGTTTGGGATCTTCATTAGTTCAACGAAGCAAAATCACGTTGTTTTTTTCTCAACTTTGTTTATTCCGAATAATCATTAATTGTTAACTTACCTACTTTAAGTAATTTAAAATTATACAGGTTAGTAGATAAACCCCCCCAGAGAACACGAGGGAATAAACGGTGAGATGGAATGAAACTAACGTCAACTTTACTTATTATTTACTTTTTCATTTATTTATTTTATTTTTTTATTGATTGCTTTAAAGTATAAACTTTATGGCAATTGAGTTAGCCAATAACAATAATAATTACACAATAGTAAATAAACAATAAATACTAATAGAGGAAGAGTTTTACATGTTATATAATTAACACTAACAGAAAAAGCATTTCTGCATATTATAATAATTTATACGAACAAAAGATTTTTTTTTTCTTCTTACAAGCTATAATGAACGATATATACAAACAAAGAAAAATGAAAATAAAATGAAAATAAAAACATAGATATTTGCAATTTCAGCTTAATAGATATTATTTAAATAAACCAAAACAAAAATTTTAAGTTATTTTTTAAAATTAATTTAAATAATGTTACCTATCGTCATTTGTTTTAACAATTTTTATAATTAATAAAATATATATATGTATATATATATATTAATGTTTGTTTGGTCAAATTTTACTGGAGATCTTTAGAAGAAAGCTATGCGTCCCTGCTCGGTTATTGTAATTAAGTGCTTTGCGGCTAGTTTTATTTTTTACTTTTAAGTTAAACTATCTATATCTAGGTTTAATCTTAAAGTCGTTTTTTTTTCTAAAAATTACCTTTTTATCAATAAATTTTAAACCTTGTCATAAAAAAAAAAATTAAATAGAAAGCTGCTAATGTTTCTGTTGTTTGCTTCTATTTCCAGAAGTCATCAACAGTAGCATACCTAATCATAGTCCTACTCACCATGAATCTTCTTTCACCGAGAGGTGGCTTGGCGAAAGGTATCCTGGTGAAGGAGAAGAAGTCCCTTCCGTCCCTAGACTTGAGGACCTTTCCCTTCATGACACCCTGAGAGGTGGTTACCAGAGGGCTCTCTCCTACCACGATATGGCCCAAGGCTAAGGTACACAGCGCTAGTAGCAACATCTCTACAGAGTTCTGTATCTACCTCGCTTATATAGAACCACTTACTCCTTATCTTAATTAAATGATGAGCAAGTCTTGATAATTATCAAGTTTGTAATTAAAATACTGTTATCTTGATTGTTTTTCCATTTTTTTTATAATACACTCATTGTAAATCTTTTTTTTGTTTTATTATTGTTTGTGTAGTGAATACCCTTATATATAAGTCACTTAAGCAACCATATTCCATTTTACCGGTGAATCACATGGATAACACTACGTGGAAAAAGGATTCTAATAGCAGTATGTGGACATAACTGGCTCTGTTTTGCCTTCTGTTTTTGTTTTTCTCAAATTCTGGCCTCGGAAACGGAACCAAAGTCTGACTAATTTTGGTCAAAATGTGACTTATAGCATGTTCCTACTTAAATTAAACATGGATATTCAACTCGGCAATGGAAGTCACCAATAAAGGTCCAAGTAATATTTTTAATTTTCTTTTGTCCTCAGCACTTACCACTTACGCTGATGACACATTTGTGTTATCAGTAAACAATGATCCCTTCATTGCCTCTCAAACACTCCAATCCCATATCCTAAACCTTCAAGAATTGGGTCAAAAATGGAGAACCAAAATAAATTAAAAAAAAATCTCATCAAATAACCTTTGACCATCGTCGTAAACCTACGACTTCCTTTCCTAAAGTATCCTTTAATGATATTCCACGAATCGATGTTGAACAGATCCGCTACCTAGGACTTTACTTGGACAAACGTCTTACTTGGACTCCACATGGAAGACTAAAACGACAAGAAACTGCCCGTCGTTACAGACTACTTCAACATTTACTGGACAAACGATCAAAGCTCCTAATTAATTACAAAAGACTCATTTACATGACTGTGATTAGACCTATTTGGACGTACAGAGTTGAGCTTTGGGGCTCCACTAAACCATCCAATTCATCTCGTATCCAATCCTTACAATCCAAGATCCTTCGAAAAATCCTCAATGCTCCTTAATTTGTCAGCAATAAACTTATCCATAAAGATCTTAATGTTCCATATGTTGCTGATTTAGCCCAAACCAGATATCTATCATTCCATAGTAACCTCCATAACCGCTCAAATCCGTTAGCTTCTCAACTTGCTTCCCGCTCCGTTCCTGATAATCCCCCAAGGCGTCTGAAACGAAGATGGCCTAGAGACACCTTCTAGTGTAGAATTTTTAATGAAGTGCTACTGATGAGTAGTTCTTTTCAAGTTTTGTCATGTTATTGTAATAGTTAACAACACATTTACTTGATGTATATATTTTGTACAGTTGTAAATTTCAATAAATCGATATATAATAATAAAAATAATAAAATTTTCTTCCGTTAATAAGGATTCGATCTTTGTTTTGGGCAGATCATTATTGGTCGCCGATCTAAGAAAATGTTATATCTAAAACTAAAATAAAACCAATTTTACTTTGTCAACTGCTACATTTCTTTTCCTTTTTTAGAATATATCCAATCAAGACCTAATCGATTATGTATAAACATCGATTCTTATTATTTTTAGTTGTAATGGAAGTAATATAACCTAAAAGTAATTATTAAGATTTTATTTTACATTGACTTCTAATAACATTAAAATCGGTTCAGCGGTTTGGCAACAGCACGCGTTGCACTTTTTGTCGAAAACAGCTTTGTTGATACTCCTTTGGCTATAACTCCGAAACTTAAGGAACACATGAATATCATGACTATGGGTTCCGTTTTCTCTTCTTTCTTTCTATCCATTTCTCCTTCATTATTTTGTATTGCCTTTGTTTCCTTTCCTCCTTCCAGGCAATCCCCCTCACAGGATTCCTTCTGTCCATAAGAACTGTGACCTCATGCAACCTCTTTCTGTTTAACAATCTTGGTCGTTTATCCCCATTTTTTTTTTTGTTTCCTCTTTCAACTGCTTGATGTATCCTTGTGAGCTCTGGTAGCCCCAGAGTTTCTGCAATTTAGCTTTATTCAGCCTTTCCGGAGGCATCCTAACCATGTGCCCGTAGAATTTTAGCCTCCTGATCCTTATCTCAGTTCCCATGTCTTTGATTTCCTTGAATATTTCCTTGTTTGCTCTTAACATGTAACCTTCTTGTGTCTTTCTAGGACCATAGATCCTTCTTAGGATATTTCTTTCGGCTTTCAGCAGCTTTTCTGGGTTGGGAAGGTTCATGGTTGCCGTCCCCTACAGTATCACCGGTTTTACCACAGTGTTGTAATGGCTAATTTTCGCTTTCCTGGACAAATTCCATTTGTTGTATGTGTTGCTGGTTGCGAAACTCAGTCTTTCCAGCTTGGTCCGAAGCTGTTTGTCCGATTCAAAGTTTCTTTTTTTCATCTCAAAGCTTGATAAGTTTCAACCAAGTACCTTAAAAACACATGCCAGGACTCTAAAAACCCCGTTCTGTTGTGAGATTGCAGCCAATTCAATGCATAGAAGATCCCGTCTATTGGATCTTGTGACGAGCTACAATACTAAATTTGTATCGATAAACTTTCAATTTCATTGTATCGATAAACAAAATAAAATTGCAATTATTAGTAATAATTACAAAGATGAAAATAACAGTAAAATGTTCAATAAATAATCAACACCTGTTTCTATATCAGTAATTTAAACCGTTTCATAATTATTCAATATCTTATCTAATTAAAGTAATTAAAATATTTTGTAAAGTAGCTCAGGTGCTGAGAAGAACCTTGTTTTGATTACAATCTACAATGTACAATGTACACACTCGTTGGAATTGGTTGTTATATATTTCATATTTTGGGAAGCAGATACGTTTAATTTAATCTAATATCAATAAGGTTATCGCTTACCTTGGAACCACTTTCGAAATTTATCTTAAATTTTTAAGATTTATTAAAACGTTAGAGGACTTTGCAAAACTATTTCCTCAATAAATAAGTTCTTATTTTATGCTTTACATATTAAACATTTTAGTAATAGAGGAGACCGATCAACTGTTTCATTAGATTTATCTTCGGGATCCCCAGGCGGCCACACGTTACTTGCCGATATTCTGAGCTTGGACGGCTCTTTCCTAAATTCCGACGGCAATACTTCCTGGGTACTTTCCTATTCAAATCTCTAAAAACTAAAAAACCTTCCTATATTCTTGATCTATTAACTCTGCGCTCTTCTATCCACCTCCTAAACACTAGATCCCAACCTTTTAACCTTTATACCCCCTCACATAAAACCGCTTCCTTTGACAAATCCTTCATCATTCGTACTACCTTTTGGAATTCCCTACCCACTTCTTTTCGTAAAGCAGCTTCCATAACTTCCTTTAAAAATAATTTATTTGTCTACCTATTAGACAATCAATCTTCCGCAAATATGTCAATAAACAAATGAATACTTAGAATTACTTTTTTTGTTCTCTTTCTTTTTTTTATATGTTCAGATATATACGATTGTATTTTATGTTATAATTATTATTTCATGTATTTTTTTTTTTTAAATTTAATTTTTTTTTTTCCTGTAAAAAATGTGTGCTAAAATTACTGAAGCATCTAATTTGCAAATAATAGTTTAGCAATCGTACTTTTAACTCTGCATCATTTTTATTCTTAGGGGACAGTAAGTCGCAGAATAAAGTTTATTTTTTCATTTCAATTTATTTCAAGACTATTTGATTCCGAGGCTGTTTTGGGTTTCTTGATTAGGACAATTTCAGGTAGTGGGGCTATCAACCCAGACTACGTACCCTAGCCCTCCGAGGCGGCTACCTAGGAGGTGTGGCCCTAGGAGGTGTGGCCCTAGGGTGTGGAGGTGTGTACTGTTTTTGACCTTGTGAATTTGTATGCTGAATTCGTGTACTGTGTGTAAGATAGTGTAACCGTTCCCCTAGCCTGGAACGACCAGAGGTTCAATGAAATTAAAGTTAATTATCGTCAAATTTTTCTATTTAAGCAACACTAATAGAGCCAGAGCCTGCCAAACTACTTGTAACTTGTTCTCACCGTTCCCCCAAAATGTATCCTTTTTGACCAACCAACTAGGTCACGGCTAAAATATGTTCCATTCTAAAAAATTAAATTCCGTAGCCTTAGACAGACACACTTAAGTGCCAATACTCTGTTCATCTCTGGTGAGGCGAGGCTATGCCTGTTGAACTCACATTTGGTGGGCTGCTGTCTCGCTCAGTTTTGTGAAATCATTCAGTCCGGTAGTACCGTGGTTATTTTATCTCAAAAAAAAAAAGATTTTGTTTTAACCACTCGACGTTACAATTTAACAAATTGAAATGATAGGATAAATTACACATTCTACGTCCCCCCTCCCTCCCCCCAACTTTTAGTTTTATTACCTTAGCGTTTAACTTCCTGGGGTTTTCAAAACTTTCTTCACCAAGAAAGGTTAATATTGCGCAGAGCCGATGGCCTAATATACCGCGCGTGTCATATTGTGCCTCACGTGTTTAAATGGTTGGAAATGCATTTAAACTTTTTGAATTTTTTTCCGAAAGCCTAGCACGGACAGGTAAGGGACTATAAGGACGGGTCGGCACGGGCAGGATTTTTCTAAAAACATTATTGATCTCGCACTGGGCCTTCACGTTTTCGCCTTGCGTCATATTACTGCACCTTGGGGTTAGTATGGCGCAAATAAGTACCTTCGGGATGTCATTATTTTGGAAAAAAAAACTATTAGTTTGACATACATAATTCCCAGGTATGACCTACAAATTAATATTTCAAGCAACTTTAGGTGAGTTTTGTGTTGTTATTGAAAAAGTTTCGATGCTATGAATATTCTCCCTTTGTCGTATTATATCTCCTATCTAAGAAGCCAGGGTCAACCCCCACCTTTCTTGTTACTGACTCAAGTTAAGAACTTCTTTAGTGGAGAAACTAATGCCAAATTAAAACACCATGCTTTTCCTGTCTTAAAAGGTCAAATTTCTCCAAGAAACCGATACGTAATAATTAATTTGATCATACCATATGAAAGTTGGTTAAATTAGCAAGTTTTTGTAAGATTTGCAGTTTTGTGGATCGTTTTTTTCGAAAAACGGTGAGCGTAATAAGACATTGTATCTTCCCTAAATAAGGTGAAGATCAAGCGGTTCCCAAGTTTGTAAAAATCAAGGTTACATGTACTCTGCTCTTATTGGAATTTTAATGCTAAATTCGAAAATGTGGTCAAAATTTGAAAAATCCCTAAGGAAAGTAGAGATATTACAGCTCAGTGAAAAAAAAAAAAAAAAAAAAAAAAAATAGTTTTCTCAAAAAAATCATTGAACTATCGTATATCTGCACCCGATGGGAATAGAAATGTAAGGTCAGCGGCATTTTTCTACATTTTAGATCTAGTTTCACATATTTGTTTTGTTTTTTTACACTAAGAGGTACTCATCCTGTATGTATATGTGTGTATATATATGTAGGGTATCAAATCGAATTAATAATTATATAAAAATATCGATTGATATTTTAATCATATGTAAAAATCAGAAGGTTACATATATATATATATATATATATATATATATATATATATATGTATATATATATCTTTAGCGTTATTTTTAAGACATTGTATACAAATGTTATACTCAAAGAAGAATTAAAAATAGACAGAAAAAAAGGTTCATCTATAAAAAATATATTATTATGATGTATCGCGAAACAAGAAAATTATTGCAAAATATTCGGTGCAAGATAAATACTCTAAATAAATAAACTTAACACTTGTTGCTCATATCATTACATAAGAATTTGTTTCGAGCGAAATGAGAAACCACTTGATAGTTCCTATTTGTAAACAAGTTAAATATTAGAGAATTAAGTAATCATTTTGATATCAGATATTATATATGGAGTAAATTACATATTGGGAAATATTGTTTCAATTATTTTTTTATCTTTTGAAAAAAAAAAACATTATAGAAATCATAAAACGTGTTTATTTTTTATCCTTCATTTAAATTCAATAATATTAAATTTTAAGTAAATAACTTATCATGTTCTTAACATCAATGTTCTGATCAACTCGATTTATTGTCAAGTGTTTCGTTTACAGTATTTAATTCGTAATTTACAGAAAGTGAAACCTAGTTCATGAGAATCATTTGATTATTTATTGATGTAAATAACCAATTGTGATATACAGAACCTACAATTTTTTTTTATTTGTTATACGATTTCAATTTAAATCATTTAGCGTGTTTATCAGTTATTTTAATTTAAATTTACTATTTTATTTCCCGCCTGGTGATGTGAAATTTCCGGGAATTTAAAGCCGAGGAAATATTCCCAGAAAATGTTGCCAGAAATTTATTAGCAAGATAGTTCAAAAAACTGTAAATCAATAGGTAAAATCAATAATTATACCAAATAAAATCAAACTCAAAAACTGAAATATATTTTAAAATTAAATTGTAATTAAATAAAATTCCTGGGAATTTATAATTTTTAAAGCAAAATCGGTCAAATTAATAGGTCAACGTGGCAATTGTGCGATAAAAAAAACACAAAAAAAAAAAAAACACTGTTTAATAAAAGTATTATTATTGATTGAACAAAAACATGAGAAAAATAACTAGAATGTAAATTTTTTTACTGTTACTCACAATGGGTTTAACTTTTTGGGTCTGCACCTCACCTCCGCCTTAGAAATAGACACATTTTTATATTTTAGATGTTTTAAAGATCAAAGAATTGAGGAAATATTATACGAGTATTAACCTTTAATTCCTCTCTTGTTTATTAAAACTTAAATGTATATATAGTGGCAATTATGGGACTAACAATTACAAATTGTAAAGTAAAAAAAAAACAAAGAAACAGGAAATTTATAAAAACAGGTAGTTTTTGAATATTTTAGACCTAAGATGTTTGAATATGAGTTCCAAGGAGAAATTGCTTGTTAAAACATGCTTGTATAACACCATTATAACTCCATTATACTACCAACAGTTCTCAAAAGTTGTTGAAGATAAAGTAATGCGCTGTCCAGGGTCCGCAATGTCCAACAACAGGAGCTTTATCCAGTAAGTATTGTTGAGTTAATAGCGAATAGCAAATAGCAAATAGCAAATAGCACTGCGGCGGTTAGGATTTAATAATGGTCGAATTTCAAAAAAGTAAACAAAAAGGACCGAGAAGTAGATGGGAGGATTGTGAGAGGGCTGTTTCTTGGGATTGGAGAAGGGAGGTCTGTGGTCAGAGGTTGGTGGCGTCGGCTATCGAACCTTCCCGTACGTAAAGCTTTTCATTTTACTTTTTTTAAAATTAAACGATTGTTTTCTCAAGAACTATTGGAATCGAAAATCGAAATCTGGGTTCGAAACGATTCAAAATTACAATACATTCATGAAGAACTTTTTTTTTTTTTTTTTTTTTTTTCTCATTTTATTGAAATTTACAACTGTACAATATATACATCTAGTAAATAGGTTGATTATGATTACAACAACATGCCTAAACTTGAAAAGGACTACTCATCAGTAGCACTTCAATATAAATCTACACTAGAAGGTCTCTAGGCCATCTTCTTTTCAGACGCCTCGGAGGATTATCGGGAATTGATTGGGAAGCAAGTTGAGAGACTAGTGGATTTGAGTGGTTATGAAGCTTACTATGGAAGGATAGGTATCTGGTCTGAGCTAAATCAGCAACAAATGGGACATTAAGATCTTTATGGATAAGTTTATTGGTGACAAAGTAGGGAGCATTAAGGATTTTTCGAAGGATTTTGGATTGTAAGGATTGGATACGGGAAGAATTAGAAGGTTTAGTTGAGCCCCAAAGCTCAATTCCATATGTCCAAATAGGTCTGATAACTGTCATGTAAATGAGTCTTTTGTAGTAAATCGGAAGGTTTGAACGTTTGTCTAATAAATGTTGTAGGAGTCGAAAACGACGAGCGGTTTCCTGTCGTTTTAGTCTTGTATGGGGATTCCAAGTCAGACGTTTGTCTAGTTGGAGTCCTAGATAGCGGATCTGTTCAACAGGGATCAGTGGGATATTATGAAAGGATACGGTTGGACAGGAAGTCGTAGGTTTACGGCGAAGGGTAAAGGTTATTTGATGTGATTTGCTTGGATTTATTTTAATTCTCCAATTTTGACACCATTCTTGAAGGTTGACGAGATGAAATTGGAGTGTTTGTGAAGCATTGAAGGAATCGTTATTTACTGATAACACACATGTGTCATCAGCATACGTGGTGAGGACGGTGCAAGGATGGATCGGGATATCTGCTGTATACACCGTGTAGAGGATGGGACCTAGGATACTACCTTGAGGAACACCGGCAGTTTGGACAAAGAGGGAAGAATAGGAAAAGTTATGGTTAACTTTGAACTGTCTGTCACTGAGATAGGAGCGGATAATAAGGAAGTATGTAGGAGGAAGAAATTTACGGAGTTTGTAAAGCAGTCCCTGGTGCCAGACTCGGTCAAAAGCTTATGAAGAACTTAAATAAGGAACATAAAATGAATAACAAATAATAACAATTTATCCTTGATTGGGAAAAACTATAGGTCAGGGATATCTACTCCTTTTTTCAATTCACATTTTAAAATTAAAAGGATGAGAATACTCAAATTAATAATTAATTTAAATTAACAACCAATATATTCTTTAATGAAGGAGTTACATATATTGATAAATAATTGTATTATACAAAGAATTTACTGCTCTTTATTAATAGTAAAAACATGTGACATGTTTCGGGAAACAAGGTCCCATCATCAGACTGAAACAGTATTTACAATTTATTATAATCTCACTACATTTTCTAACATCAAAACAATACAATTCTAATTTCGATCTACTACGAGTACAATATATCTCATTATAAATTTACCTTTAAAACTTTAAAACTTTCAGCCTCCCGTAGAATGAGTTAACAACGAATTAATATCCTTCCGCCGTCTTAAAACAGTTAAATAGTCGAATATATTTAAAAAATTGACTTTTTTAGGTCCGCTATCTAAAAAAACCGTTAAATATTTAAAAACAGTATCCTGGAGGACAACAATGGAGGAAGTTATCCTTCGGATAACTTAAAAAAAAAAACCGTTAAAACAGCAATCCTTAAGGACGAAAAAGCTAATTCTAATTGTGGATGGAGAGAGTGGCCAAGGATGTCCTTCCTCGGCCTCAAAAAATTGTCAGATCCTGGCAGATCTGTAAAACAGTGTCGTTTTAAATGTTTTAACTGTTTTTAAGGACACTGTTTTACAGATCTGCCAGGATCTGACGTTTTTTCGAGGCCGAAGGACATCCTTGGCCACTCTCTCCATCCACAATTAGAATTAGCTTTTTCGTCCTTAAGGATTGCTGTTTTAACTGCTTTTAAGGACACTGTTTTACAGATCTGCCAGGATCTGACGATTTTTTGAGGCCGAAGGACATCCTTGGCCACTCTCTCCATCCACAATTAGAATTAGCTTTTTCGTCCTTAAGGATTGCTGTTTTAACTGTTTTTTAAGTTATCCGAAGGATAACTTCCTCCATTGTTGTCCTCCAGGATACTGTTTTAAAATATTTAACGGTTTTAAGATAGCGGACCAAAAAAGGACACTTTTTTAAAAAATGTTCGACTATTTAACTGTTTTAAGACGGCGGAAGGATATTAATTCGTTGTTAACTCATTCTACGGGAGGCTGAAGATAGTTTTTCAACGCTAACGAATCCTTCCAGTTTACTCTTAATCTCTTGGTGTTAACACACTGTGTCAGTTTCATTTACATTGTCAATAGAATAACTCTCCTACTCTCTAGGGTACAAGGGTCAATCCTAATCTCTACTATTGCTATTAGTACTAAGTTGGCCAATCTTATATTATTAATTTATTAATTAATTAAAATTAAGTAAATGAAACTGACACAGTGTGTTAACACCAAGAGATTGTTTTAAAGGTAAATTTATAATGAGATATATTGTAGTAGATCGAAATTAGAATTGTATTGTTTTGATGTTAGAAAATGTAGTGAGATTATAATAAATTGTAAATACTGTTTCAGTCTGATGATGGGACCTTGTTTCCCGAAACATGTCACATGTTTTTACTATTAATAAAGAGGAGTAAATGCTTTGTATAATACAATTATTTAACAACCAATGATTATTTTGAAAAAAAAAACTATTGTAAGTTGAGATAAAATAGGGATTTTAAAAGTGACTTTTTTCATTGAAATCAATATAGCTTCTAAACGCCCTAGCGATATATAATATTTAGCAAACAATATTTTCAATCAAATTTCTGATTTTAGGAGAGCTGTCAAATTCTCGATCCGACGAGCACCAACAGAGTTAGAACTTGTAAAAAAAAGCCACAAAACTTAAAAAAATGTAAAAACTGACTTTTTTTCATTCTCTGTAGTATTTTATATAAACTCTAGGGGGGTTTTTCCTAGCGACAAATCTTATATTACAAAAATAAAAAAACTCCATTAAATTTCTGATTAGGAGAACTGTCCGTAAAGTTTTGATCCAACTAATCCCAACATAGTTAGAACTTGTCAAAATGTTATATTTTTTTCTGTGAAAAAAACGGTACACCGTTAGAGTATAAACCGCTGCCAAAAGATGATCAGGGATGTCAAAACCGCAATGGCGAACCTCTAGTTCATAATGGATAGTTATTGAACAATTGTTTGATTACTATCGATTCTATATAACAAAAAGGTTTATATATCTCCGATCTTCCACTCAAGCTACATTCATGGTGTCCAATTTATGAAGACTAAGCGTTGCCAGTTGACACCTACATTATGATGTTCCATCCACTGCCTCTTGGATATTGTCATTGGTAACCTAGCAACAGGCTAGAGCGGGAAGGAGAGCAGTCCTTGTTATGTTGATGTTGATGTTGATGGCTGTCCTGGAAGTGGTCGAGGGGAGTAGGTTCTTAATTTGAATTTCAAATTCAGTTCTGGTTCCAATTAACGAGCAATTACTTGTGACTCTCATTGTGTTCTTTTTATTTTATCTATTTTTCGCCTTTCGTTTAATAATAACCACTTTAGCTAGTTATTATTTCTAAATTTCCGAAGGAAAGTTGTAAAAGAAAACAAAAGAAGTTGGTTCAATTAACATTTGATGGGCGGCCTCTTTAGCCATCACATCCTTCGCCTCATTTGCATCACATCCTCATTCACATTATTAAAACAAAAATGTCTTCTCGTTCTTCCTTTTATTGCCTTATTCTTCCTTCTAGTAATCTCTTTACAACCGTTAGTCTGGACCTGGGAGGAAGGTTTACCGTAAAACTGCCTGACTTTGCACCAAGCTCACTAAAAAGTTTCAGTTGAAGAAAAAGTGTTTTTCTGTTGTCTAAATGAGGGATATTTTATATTTCTTAATTATGACAATAATGATTGGGTTTAAGGAATTTTCACGCTGATCCTAGTTACCTCTCATGTTTTGTAACAGTTTGTTGGTTGTAGTGTTTCAATACTTATGATAAATAAATACTTATGAAACATTATAAATAATAAAATCTTTCGAAACCAATACCGATTGTTGTTTAAATGACAAGATAATCATTTCCTATAGTCCCATTTTAAATTTCAAAATAAGGAAACTCACCTCTGAGAGGTTTAGAGGAATGTTTAATTTAAACATACTTTCATTTGTAGATAAATACTTTTACCATCAGTTCAAATATAGAAAGAAGTTGATTGGAAGCGCCATTTTAATTTTTATAACTTTTTTTACAGTTCTGTTGTCAATTTCAATAAATAAAATTTTTTTTGGAGTTCTACCAAGGGTTAGTTTATCAACCAGTTCGATTCATTTGCTTGAATTATGTTATTTTATTCATAATATTCTTTTCTAATTGAAATAATATATATTTAATAAGGTAATATTTTCAATCAAATTTAAAGATTCGATTTGGTTATGTTATCCTTCGTGTGGTGAACAAGTGGTCAAATCAAAGATCCCAGCTTTTCTAAGAAGCATATTTTAAAATTTAAATATTTCGATAGAGCTTTGAGCCTTCGCTAAACATTCCAATTCACCTCGTATCCAATGCTTGCAATATAAAATCCTTTGATGCTCCTTGTTGTGTTACATAGAAACCGATTCGTAAAGATCTTAATCTTTCATATCTTGCAAATGTAGCCAATATTAGCCAAAATGCTACCCTTTCATATTAAACTCCATAACTACTCTAACAGGCTAGTATCTGATCTTAATTCTCTTCGCATTTTATTCCGCTGGCCTAACGAGTTGTTTAAAAAGAAGATGGCCTCAGGATCTTCATTTTATACAACTTTACTCGAAGTGCTATCAATAGGTAGTCGCTTTACGAGCCGTTATCATTTTATTATAATCCTCAATTTTAATAAATAGATAAGTAAAAAAAAGAAAAATGGAAAATCAGTAAAATTGTAAACAAGTATATAAGATCAATCATATCTACCATTCTAATAAAAACATTTTTTTTAAATTAAATATATCTACAGCTCAAGAGTTGGACAAAGTTTAGCACAATGGACTTTTATTCAAACTTGAATCATTTCTTCCTTCACATATTGTCTTATCTTTTTCGACAAATTTATTTTTTATAGTTCGACAAGGGTCAGAAACCTCTGACACTTAATACTACAGGGATTGATAGTTGCACCTTTTATAATAGATACTATTCACAGATGGAATACCAACTTACCCTAACACAATAATTGCAACTTTTGCAAACGGCACTGATGTTCTTACCAGACCTGCTGGCGTTACTCTTCATCATAACTTCTAGCAATTAGAAGAATCGTTTAAGAAATGGAAATTTAAACTTAACTACGACGAACTCAAGCATAACACTTTGGCTTCGACGTGATACCTGCCTCCCAGTTTTCACTGATAATGCCCCTAACACCAACAATACACCTAACACTAACACCGCTCAATAATTAGGACTAAATCTACAGAAAGATGGCTGACAGAAGAGCCACACGTGAAACATAAACGCCTAAACCTTAACAAAATACTGATACTTTTATATCCACTTCTACGTAAACTATCAACATTAAAAATTAGACAAAGACTGAACACTTACACTAACTAAAATCTCTCTTCGTCGACATGATGTAAAACTAATGAATGTGAAAAATCGCTTTTTTTTATATGCTTTTACTAACTTGACCTGTATGTAACGGAATCTTGCATCGTAATATTCTCCAATTTCCAGCCATCTGATTATCTTAAAAATTTGCACACGTATCAAGGACCAATGACAATACAATAATAATTGTACAACTTTGTTTTAATATTCTAACTTAGTCCAGTCTAAATTCCCCAAAAAGGGGGTCTGCCTAGCAAAAGGTTGAGTAATAGGCTTTATGATTCATTATGGTCCAGGTGGGTCCTCAGCATAAAATGTTACTACATCTGATAAGGGGAAATTTTTCAGGGGGCAAAAAACCCAACATTTTGGCACTTTTTCTGATTTTTGCAAAAATACATATACAAAAATGCTTTAAATCGTAAGATTTGTTATTCACAAAATTAAAGTTTATTAAATTATGCATCTAAAGACATCCCTTAAGCTGAATTTGATATAGGCGTTAAGCCACAATCGACTGTCGAAAATCGACGAGTTTCGCGAACTTTCTCAAAAAGTTAGTTTTGGTCATGTTTAAGAGCCTATAACACAAAAGTGACTAATCCAATAAAAAAATGTTTTATACTAATAGTTGTAGATCTATAGTTTTTGCCTAAGATTGGTTTAGTGCGGTTTGCTGTTTAGTTTTTTAAATTATAATTTATAATTTCGTTCGTTAACCGTTGTGTTCTACGAGGTCTTGTAGGAAAATTATGAATTTGATTAACAATTAAAAGACCGAAATCAGTATGACATTACATTTTACGAATTTCTTGCATTTTACCAGAATGTGGGCTTTGTAGAATACAACGGTAAACGAACGAAATAAAAAATGCGTTTTTTTCACATTCGTTAGTTTTACGTAGCGGCCACGATTTGGACAACATGGTGAGCTTGTGAGAAACATATTACGAAATTTTTCCCATAACGAAATTTATTTAAGGATACTAAAAGAAAAGGGGGCCAAAAGAGGCCAAGTATTTCTGTCATTACAAAAAAAAAAACACTTGCGAGGACAACGTCTTTTTTAGCGAGAGAGTTCTCTTGAGACTGTTGGCGTGAGAAGCCTTCCTCCCGGGCGTAAATCACGCTAGTAACTGAAAAAAAAACTGGGACTGACGCAGTTGGGAAGAAGGGAACAGCTGTGGCGTACTCTCATGTAGCAGTTCTCCTGTCGATGGTACCACTGCCACTGCTATCTGGATCGATGGCTTACCTTATCTCAATGAAAATAATAGACTTGTATCGATTCCCGAATCGGTATCGAGAGTCGAAGATCCAAAATCGATTCCAAGGTTCCAATCGATACCGTTGAAGTTTTGGTCGTTTTATCTATCATACCTCATTATGTAATTTTAATCATCAATTCTTCTCGCTAATTATATATTAATAAAAAAATAAAATAAATACTCCTTGATACACTACATGTATACCTTTTTAGAAATGAAATTATAAGTTTACTGTTTTGTTTTTTTTAAATAGATATTTATTGAAATTTACAACTGTGATAATGATAATGATAAAATAACACGTCACTTGTTTTTAAAGCAACTGCCCATTGGTAGCACTTATAAAGGTTCTATAAAGGGTGCCCCGAATTTCTTTTTTTTTTTTTTTTTTTTTTTTTTTTTTTTTTTTTTTTTTTTTCCATTTATTGATATTTACAACTGTTCAAAATAATATACAACAAGTAAATGTGTTGACAGTGAATACAATGGCATGTAAATAACTTGTGAAGAACTAATCACTAGTAGCACTTCAATAAAATCTTCACTAAAAGGTCCCTAGGCCATCTTCTTTTCAGACGCCTCGGAGGATTATCAGGGATGGAGGAGGAAGCAAGTTGGGAGACTAGTGGATTGGAGTGGTTATGGAGCTTACTATGGAAGGATAGGTATCTGGTTTGGGCTAAATCAGAAACATGTGGAACATTAAGATCTTTATGGACAAGTTTATTGGTCACGTAGTAAGGAGCATTGAGGATTTTTCGAAGGATTTTGGATTGCAAAGATTGGATACGAGATGAATTGGATGGTTTAGTAGAGCCCCAAAACTCAACTCCGTACGTCCAAATAGGTCTAATCACTGTCATGTAAATGAGTCTTTTGTAATTAATTGGGAGCTTCGATCGTTTGTCTAGTAAAAGTAGTCTGTAACGCCCCAAATTTAAATAGCAAAACTTCAGGAACTTATAGGGGACCGAAAAACTAAGACAAAAAGTCCTTTAGAGATTTGCTCGTTTTTGCTTAGTTTTAGAGAAAATCGCAAAAAAAAAGAAACAAAACAAGTTTTCATTTTTATACTTATTTATTTACAATTATATTTATGTTATGTTCTTTTTAATGTAAATATTGCTCAAAATGTTGTCCTCTTGCACCAATGCAAGCATTACATCTAGCACTTACTTGATAAATTGCAGCTAAACATTGTTCTGATGATATATGGTGCACTGCATCTATGATTCGGTCTCTTAATTGCTCTCTTGAGTTGATTGACACCGAATAAACTTTCTGCTTCAAGGTTGCCCATACGAAGAAATCCATGGGTGGCATATCAGGTGATCTGGGTGGCCAAGGTACTACTCCTCCACGTCCAATCCATCGTTGTGGATATTTTATATCCAGCCTGCTCTCGAGCAACTCTACTATAATGAGCTGGACATCCATCGAGTAGGAACCACATTTCAATCCGCTGCTGTAAGGGAATGTCATCTAAATAATTAGAAAAGTCGTTCTCCAAGAAATGTGTAAATGTGATACCACTCAATCTTCCAAGTAAAAAATATGGTCCCGCCAGTAATCCGTTCCAAATTCCAAGCCAAACGTTAATAGCAAATTCATGCTGGATTAACAATTCCTCCTCTTATAATGGTAGCTTCATCGGTCCATGTAATTTTTAATGGAAATAAATTATCATCGCGAATTTTGTCAAGAAACCAGTTACTAAAATTCAATTTCTTGACATAATCTTGAGGTAATAAATTCTGAACTTTTTGAAGATGGTAAGGGTAGCGATTATCACCTTTCAAAGTTCGCCATATTGCTTGCCGCGATATTGCTAATGCAGCAGATGCTCTTCGGATGCTGGTCTGAGGATTGTTATCGAAGTGGCGTTGGACACAATTTCTTCTCCGATAATCTGCTCTTATTGCTGCCTGGAATTGGTCGTCTTCATTACTTATTAAGAATGACCCAGTCTCTCGTAGTCTATTAAAAGTTAACGAAAAGACTCGTCGATTAGGCACTCTTCTATTTGGAAATCGGCGCGCATACTCCCGCACCGCATCTAAAGCATTACCGTTACAGAAACCATACACAAAAATCATATCAGCGTATTCGACATTAGAATATGTATGTATGTATGCGCCACAATGCTGCATACATATTCTAATGTTGAATACGAGTCTTTTCGTTAACTTTTAATTGACTACGAGAGACTGGGTCATTCTTAATACGTAATGAAGGCGACCAATTCCAGGCAGCAATATGAGCGGAGAAGAAATTGTGTCCAACGCCACTTCGATAACAATCCTGAGACTAGCATCCGAAGAGCATCTGCTGCATTACCAATATCGCGGCAAGCAATATGGCGAACTTTGAAAGATGATAATCACTACCCATACCATCTTCAAAAAGTTCAGAATTTATTACCTCAAGATTATGTCAACAGATTGAATTTTAGTAACTGGTTTCTTGACAAAATTCGCGATGATAATTTATTTCCATTAAAAATTATATGGACCGATGAAGCTACCTTTACAAGAGGAGGAATTGTTAATCAATTAAATTTTCATGTGTGGGCTCTTGAAAATTCCAGAGCTATTAGAGAGAATAGGTTTCAACATGAATTTTCTGTTAACGTTTGGCTTGGAATTGACCATATTTTTTTACCTGGAAGATTAACATATCTGATGCTATTCACACAAAAATATCTGAGTAACTAACTGAAGACTGATTTAGGAATTATAATTCTAGAAGGAAGCCAAAATGTAAACAAATAAAAGAATGTAAAGGATAACATTAAGTGTTTACATATCTCACTGCCTAGACTGACGAACTTTGAAAGGTGATAATCATTACCTTTAACATTTTTGTTTTGTTTCTTTTTTTGCGATTTTTTCTAAAACTAAGCAAAAACGAGCAAATCTCTAAAGAACTTTTTGTCTTAGTTTTTCGGTCCCCTATAAGTTCTTGAAGTTTTGCCATTTAAATTCGGGAAACCCTGTATAATGAGTTACTATATTAGTTGGTCCCGAGGCCATCTTCTTTTCAGGCACCTCGGAGGGTAATCTGGAATGGAGTGGGAAGCAAGTTGTGATACTAATGGATTTGAATGGTTGTGGGGTTTGCTAAGAAAGGATCTGGTTTGAGCTAAGTCAGAAACGTAAGGTATATTAAGGTATTTGTGTATAGGTTTGTTTGTGACGAAGTAAGGGGCATTTAGGGTTTTGAATTGTAAGGATTGGATTCGAGATGAATTAGATGGTTTAGTGGAGCCCCATAGCTCAACTCTATATGTTCAAATTGGTCTAATTACCGTTATGTAAATGAGTCTTTTGTAATTAATTGGAAGCTTTGAAAGTTTAAATGTTGAAGTAGTCGAAAACGACGGGAAGTTTCTTGTCGTTTTAGTGTTAAGATTACAAAGTTCAAATTATGTATATTATATTATAAATTAATATTCTACTATTTTTGTTATAATAAAATAAAGATTATTTTACCTTTCATAACTTGTTAAGATTGTTTTCCGATTCCTGTTACACTATTCAATATCAGTTCATATTACCACCCAATATCATTGTTTTGTATAACGTTTTAGAAACATTTGAGATTCCTTAATAAACCTAATTTATAAAATCCAAAATGTTTGGAACAATCTCCAGTAAGAATTTTTATAATTATTTATTTATTTTTTAAAATTTTCGGAATTATAGTAAACTTATAGCTAAGTAGGTAATAAATGCTATTTCTTGTTAGTTAATTTACTACTAATGCAATCATTGTTTTTTTTTAATAGATTTGGTTGGCTTTTTTTATATCTCTATATATTTTTCACTACATTCTACATGTTGGTATCGACCCAAGACTGAAACATTATTTTTTTTTTTATAAATTAATTGAAATGTCAATAAGCATCATTCTCTGCTATATTCCAACTTGAGATTAACACAAATACTTAGTCTCCATCACTTTTAATTTAAAAAAAAGATCAAGTAAGTTATAAATTTTATTAATTTTTTATTGTCTTTTTTTATAGTCCCTTTTTTTCTTGTATTAATCTTATATAGAGATTTTTACATTCTCCTCTTAATGCTTTATAGAATTTTAAGGAGCAATAGATGTTTTATCATAAATTTGCTATCAATTAATATAGTTTCATTAATAATTAGGTGATGGGGCTCACCGTTTATTTATGTGAGTTATAAAATTAGACAAAAGTGTAAAATTTTAAAATTAAAATTAAAAACAAATCTAGCGGTAAGTATAGAATCCAACTATTACACTTATACTTTCGGAATATTGGTACTGGAGGAAGTGAATACTCGAAAGGTTCGAGGTGTTCGAAATAAGTTAGCGAAGGCTGATTTTGATAACGAACTGAAAACAAAACAAGGAAGCACGAATAATTTAGGACATTTCCAAAGAGGAAGTTTTATGAGGAAGGTTATAAAAATCAACTGGTTGAGATCTCGTTTTCATGTAGTGGATGGAAGAGCGCAAGGAGCCGATATACTCGTATACAATGCAGTTACAATATATAATACATATTGTGGTTGTTGGCTATATTAAAAAAGAGCATTTTATACAGAAATCATCTGTAGCATATGCAAAGGTTAAAGATATACTTAGACAAGGTAAGAGCGATATATGGGGAACAAAAACAGCCCTTTTTGATGCCATGGTTTTCTGTATGCTCCTGAAGTTTGGGCATTAAGATATATGGAACCGATAGAGGTTTTTCAATCCCGATTTATAAAGTCACTCTTCTTCTGGCAAAGAAACACTCCCAACTTGATAGTACGGCTTGGTACGGGTCGCTACCCAATTAAAGTACTTCTTATAAAGAAGCTAATGAACTTGTGGACAAAACTCTCAAACATGTCCGAAGACAGACTTCCCCGGGTTTGCTATAACAGGCTTATTGAGCTTGATAAAATAAGAAACAAGCAGGAATATGACTTCAATTGGGTTACATAACTGAGATCAGGCTTCGAATCACTTGGTTGCAGAGAGGAATTTTTACGTATTGAGGGAAATTATTTAATACGACAAAAAGATGATATTTTGCAAAAATATTTATCATTTAAAGTTGGCTTCCATAAAGTGAGAATTGTAAGTCAATTAAGAGTTTCCAGCCCGGCAGTCATCAAGCTGTACCTCAAGAACGCGACCATTTCACTTCAACGAAACAAAAATTGTACTTTCTGTGAGCATTTTGTGGAGGACTGCACGAACCTCCTACCTACTGCACTGCTCTAAATTATATGAGCCTAGGAAAACCTTCTTGCAGACCTTTGTCACGAACACCTGTGACATTGCCAATGTTGAAAGTATTTTAAATATTACTGATACTGAAAAAATAAACAGTATTTTAATAATATCAGTAAAATATCTATACAAATGAAAACCAGTATTAAAAATTCCTAAATATTTTATATGTATCTATACAAATTTGTATAAAATTACCAGTTCATTAATGTACTTAAATAGTTAACCGAGAGAACTCCTCCTTATATTTATTTTTTCTATAATTTATTATTAGATTGATTCATGTATTTTTATGTAATTAGTGTATTTTTATTTCATATTCTTTCCCATTTAGAATGTACCAGACTCTTATTTGTACGAGAATTGTCTTTTATAAATAAAATGATTATCTATCTGGTTTGAGGTTCCCCTTTCCTTATATTTGGCTAAGGACATTGAAGAGATCCTTCTAGGAGGCGTTATGCCTGGACACGTCCCTGGAGCCCTCACCGCCCGGCAATGACTGGGATATCTCCTCCAAGGACCTCCAAGTACCTCAGGTCCTGAAACAACTACTCCTTTGAAGATGAGAGTAAATATTGACAGGGATAGCCCTCGGCTTGGGGTTGGTCCTGGGGTACACAGGCTGAAGACAGAAGACCCAGGTTCGTGGCTCGTGTCATGGTCTAGGTGACAGAGAGTTGTCGATACTTCTCAATAAAAATATATTTAGTTCTTTCGTGTATATAGTTCATTCAATAACTTGATTCATCCGATAGCACGATTTAATCCCCGACCCTTTAAGACAACCTTACTCAATCGAAAGGAAAAATAATTTGGGGTAGAATATTACGTCTTCAAATCAAAATTAACGAATTCATAGAAATACTATCTCAACAAATGTAGGAGATTCTTCATCCTCTAAAACATGGAGATTTCGGAGTAATTAGAAATAATATAAAAATAGGGATGGAACGTATGTAATATACATCGAGAGCAGGAGTATATTATCGATTCTTGGGCAGAGTATAAAGTCGATACTTGGATATCGATGGGTAGTTTAAAATTGATGCCTTAAGTTTTGTCTTAACTAATTATATATTATATTATATTATAGCTACTTCATAATATTTCTTAGGCGCTTTTACACCTTCTTTTTATTTTTTTTAAAACAATTTATTGAAACTTACAACTGTACAAAGTATATACATCAAGTAAATGAGCTGATAACGGTAACAATAACATGTCAAAACTTGAAAAGAACTACTCATCAGTAGCACTTTAATAAAAATTCTGCACTAGAAGGTCTCTGAGCCATCTTCGTTTCAGACGCCTCGTAGGATTATCGGGAATGGTGTGGGAAGCAAGTTGAGAAACTAACGGATTTGAGTGATAATGGAGCTTACTATAAAAGGATAGGTATCTGGTGTGGACTAAATCTGCAACATATGGAACATTAAGTTTATCGGTGACAAAGTAAGGTGGATTGAGGATTTTTCAAAGGATTTTGGATTGTGAGGTTAGGATAAGAGATGAATTGGATGGTTTAGTGGAGCCCCAAAGCTCAACTACGTACGTCCAGATAAGTCTAATCATAGTCATATATATTAGTCTTTTTTAATTAATTGGGAGCTCTGAACGTTTGTCTAATAAATGTTCAAGTAATCTGTAACGACGGGCAGTTTTTTGTCTTTTTAGTCTTGTATGTGGATTCCAAGTAAGACGTTTGTCCAAGTGGAGTCCTAGGTAGCGGATCTGTTCAACAGGGATTAGTGGAATATCATTAAAGGATACTGCAGGACAGGATGTCGTTTACGACGATTTTTTTGGATTTTTTTTGATTCCCCATTTTTGATACCATGCTTGAAGAAATTTTACCCCTCTAAAACAACTATCATTTAAATACTTTTATTAAAAGGTGTAATGAGGAAACATTGAAATTTAAATTGGGCAAACCAGGAAAAAATTCAATAGTACGGGAGTTAATTTGTATTGAATTTGAAAGTAGGATAGCCGGAGAATTAAAATCTATTTCCTTAACAAAAAAAAATTATTTTTTTAAAGTTGAAAATATAGAAATTTTATTATTTCTTATTAGGAGAAAGATAGTCAAAAGGAGCTCACTTATTAGCACCTGCCTTTTAAGTTTAAATATCTACAATTGAAAAACTATCTGCATGAAGAAACATTTAATTAATAAAATTCAATTTAAAAAAATAAAAACGAGAATAAATGTAGTAGAAATAGTTTATAGCCGATAAAAACTAGATTTAGTTGAGCGATAACTGCCGATAATTATAATATTTTTGAAGGACATTAAGTCTACTTGGCATATTACTTTAATACTTTGCAGCTGTTTAATATTCATACTGTAATAACCTGGACGACCTGAGGAGGAATCTCTTTATATCGAACAGAAGAAATTCGAATACCTTAGCAACATATTTATGCAAATTCTTAATAACATTCATTAATTCAGTTCTCAGCTGTTTCCGAATCAATTTATTGCTAAAATATTAGCGGCATCACACCTTCCTTATCTATCTTCTCTAATCAACCTCGTTATCACCATCTCTATTTAAGAGTCAAATACAATTTTTTAATAAATATTTTCACCTGTTAAAAGCTGTAATTACAATGTTTACATCACTGCCGAGGTGTCATGTAACTACACCTTTCTAATTAGAAATGTATTTGCTATTCGCCATTTATATATATTGTTAGTTTATTTGAAGACTATTTTAGAATATTGTACATTAGCTTCAGTTCTAAAAACTTACTTACATTTAAAATATCAACAGATAGAAATACAGATTACATGTTAGGTCTACAAGCGAGGTTTCAACTCCCACAGCCAAAGCTAAGTCCAAGATGGTCGGAAAGCAAGAAGCGAAGGAATGTAGAGGACAAAACAAGAGAGGATCCTGAGAGAAACACGATACTGACGATGGTATATCAATATTAATACAATTAGGATTTATGAATTAATTGCCACTTCTATTGCAATTATTTTATTGGAAAACTAGTTTCCAATGCTAAACATCCATATTCAGTCCTAAAACATACAAAATTTTCCACGCATTAGTACTATGTTACATGGATTATATATTCTAAAGTTTTCAAAAATGTAAGAAAAGAAATCAATTATTGGTACTCACCTGAGAAGATCTAACAGATATCTGAAATATATCAAGAGTGGAAAGAGGAAGGTTAAATTTTTGGATTTAGCAGGGGATTTTCCTTATCACTCATTGCATTTTTCCGTTCCTATATATTTTTTTATTAATACTTTTATTGAGTAATCATTAGAATCTGCCACAAATGTGGGCAATAAGTAATCTAGATGGCGTATGATTTCATTCACACATTTTGTACAATGAGAACAATTAAATAAATAATTAGAAAAAAAATATATAAAATAACATAAATAAAAAGAGAACAGAAGATAACTTGCTATAGGTAAACAATATAAAGTATACAATATACTTATAAATAAAATAAAATATTAAAATAAAAAAAATAAAAAAATAAAAATAAAAATCAATAAATAAATAATTATTAATAATAAAGAATAAAACAAAATTAAATTAAAATCTAAAAACACAATCGTACTTTATTTACCATACACACTCATCCTTGATATCCCGCAGCCAGACCTGTCCCTCTACTTGTAGAAGGACAAGCCAGTCAAAGAGAGGTCCCATCCGTTCCTATTGAAAATAAATTAAAAAATGGGGCTATTGGAAATGTTTTTTGAAATCTGGTCATTTAAACAAAAATCTTATTTGGTTTTGAACGATTTTATTATTTTTAATGATTCATAAATATTTAATTTTAGGCTATTTTCTACTTAATGTGCCTATTATTTTTACTCCCGAGTTATTATTGAATTTATGGTTATTTCTATTTAGATGGATAGCGAAATTGGAATTTTGGGTCTTTTTATTGTATGCTCTAATATGTTATTTTGCTCTTTGATTTACCGATCGTCCAGTTTTTTCCGTTTATTTTGCTTCGTACATTAGTTCGTACACTTTTTTGGAAACGGTCTATTTTGTCTTTAGGTGAAGGGAAGCATGATGACAATGGTTTATCTATTTTAAATGTAGTGTTTAAGCCTAATTTTTTAAATTCCTTTCCGACATTGGTGGTAATTGGGCAGTAATATGGTATCAAAATATATTTCTTCGGGGTAGCTTTATCCTCTGGGGGTGTTATGTATATATTATTCATATTTTTTTTTTATGGATTTCTTTTTATAAAATATTATCGACCGTGGTTTTACTGTATCCGTTATTGCTGGCTGTAGTGAATGTGGTTTGGATTTCTTTAATATAATTTTGTTCATTTAATGGTATCTTTAAAAGGCGGTAAATCATGCTATTAAAGGCTGCGAGCTTATGTGTTAGTGGTCTCCTGGCATAATTATGTATAACTACATCTGTTTGTGTGGGTTTCCTGTATGTACTAAATTCATGCTGTTTATTTTTTGTAGAGATTTCTAACAGAGTTAGAATTCGAGAACAACAAAACTCATCGATTCTACTTTCAAATTCAATACAAATTAACTCACGTATCAATCCTAACATTACTAACGGTTCTTCCATTAACAATAATAGGATTTTAATCCACTATATATTTGTCAAATACCACTCACTCATTTAACACGGAATCTCAAAAACCACCGAACGGATTGGAATGAAATTCGATATGTAGCTTCCTCTAGGGTCGTAGGTGCTCGCTAAGAAATGAATTTTAAAAAATCGGCCTGGATCGCGGCTAATTCGCGAAAAATACGATTACAATTTTTATTGGCTGAATTATAACAGATCAATTGTCATATGGTATTTGGAGATAAGCTAAGTTAAAAAATAGGTTAGATGTTTAAGCCGCGCATTTTGACCACAAATTAAGGTCCTTATAGTCGTAAACAAACAAAAATACGATAGATGTCGAAACCTTATAATATGGTACTTTCTGTGAACTCATGGTGGCTGCAGAGGTGGACCCCTACAAGTTTGAGTTGTTTCGTGACGAGAAGCTATTAAAAGACTAATGTTAAAGAGGAGGTTAAAAGACTTATGTTCTCTGGTGATGACATATAAAGCTAGTTCGATGTTCCTTACGAGCAACCCACCAACATTGCTTCACCAGTAGCTTCGTCCCCAACCACTCTTCCTTCAGTTTTCCGGTCACAAGATAATCGGCTATTCTCAACCAGGCCCAAGTTGTATTTTACAAGTTGTACCTAGCATTTCTGAATTTCATTCCTTGAACCTAGACTATCTCAGTTCAGATAAGTCTATTAACGCTTAATTTAAGTTGTCCTTAATCCTAATGATATTAAACCGTAGCGGAGCAGGGTACTTTCAGCTAGTATTGAATAAAAGAACAAAGGTTTGGCAATTTAATCTTTTCTTTATTTTGAGGCTTAGGCAATGGAGCTATCTTTAAGATAAGATAATAATACTATTCAAATGCCGACCACAGGCTCGTTGACACTGACGAACACGATCGTTTCGATTTCTGTTCTTTGTTTTCAGTAATTCTGGATGTATTTTGGCAATAACTTGAGGAATATTCTTTTCTAACTGATTCAAAGGCTGTGACTTGTTGACATAGACTTGAACATTCACATAGCCTCAGAGAAAACAATTCAGGCCTGTCAGAGGCCACTTCACAAATCCTCGCTTTGATGTCGCAAAACCTTTCCCTCAGCAAAGTAGCACCAGCTGTATGCCACGTAACGCCATCTTGTTGAAATCACATTTCTTTAGTGTCGATGTTCTTTAGTTCTGGCACTAGAAACTCGAGTAGCATGGCCCTATAGCTATCACACGTTTTTAGAATCAAAACTAAAAACAGTTAAACCATCGAATATTGCAAAACAGTGTCTTATAAGGACAACAATGGCGGAAGTTCCGCCATATTAAAATCGTTAAATATTTTAAAACAGTATCCTCAAGGACTACAATGGCGGAAGTTATCCTTCTGCCATCTTAAAACAGTTAAATATTCTAAAATAGTATCCTAAAGGATAACAACGGCGTAAGTTATCCGTCGTATAACTTAAAAACCGTTAAATATTTCAAAACAGCATCCTTAAGGACGAAAACTAATTCTAGTTGTGGAAGGAGAGAGTGGCCAAGGATGTCCTTCGGCCTCAAAAAATCGTCAGATCCTGGCAGATCTGTAAAACAATGTCCTTATAGCAGTCCTTTCGAATAACTTAAAAACCGTTAAATATTTCTACATATTATCTTTTAAGACGAAAAACTAGTAAACTTTTTTTTCTAAAATAAATAGATCATACTGATAAATGTTTACCAGGCGATAAAACAATTATTTAATCACATATTACATTTACAATATAATTATTGTATTCTTTATTTTGTTGTTATATTGAACCGATGAAGCTCAATATTTGCTCGTTTGATAATCGTTAAATTCCGCCATCTTAAAACAGCATCCTTAAGGACGAAAACTAATTCTATTTGTGAAAGGAGAGAGTGGCCAAGGATGTCATTCGGCCTCAAAAACTCGTCAGATCCTGGCAGATCTGTAAAACAGTGTTAAAATTAAACTAACGCACTCTCCTAAATTTGCTATGATATACAAATATTAAGATACAACAATAGGATCTTACCCCCAACTCCTTGGCTCTATTCCGCTACTTTTTCTACCTTAGCCTAGCAGTCCTTAGTCATTGTCAAGGCATCTTGCTGCAGAAGATGCATCGCCGACCACACGCTGAGCCAAAGTCTTCCAAAAAAATCTTGCGCACCTTCCACTGCACAAGTGGAGAATCAAACCGCTGGATTTATGGGCTTTGATCTTCCACGACATGTTTCTGTAGGTCTAATTGGAGACCACGACGCAACCGTCGGAATTCAATTTTTTTTCCTAAAATAAATAGACGATACTGAAAAAAAATATATAGGAAATAAATAATAGAGAACACTTTCGGCGAAAACTATTGAAAATAGGGGTATTCCAGGCCAGGAAAGTGGAAAGGACCGATGCAAAATAGTCTGAGGACAGAAAGAGGAACCATGGTGAACGGATGAAGGCATACTGGAAGAAAAGAAAGGAACAAGGAAGAAAGAATTGAAATTGGCACGTGGTCCTCTGCTGACCCATTCGAAACAAAAAAAAAAAAAAAAAAAAATAGATGATACTGATAAATGTTTGCCAGGCGATAAAACAATTATTTAACGACGTATTGCATTTACTATATCATTAGTATATTGTTTATTTTGTTATTATTATTAAACCGAGGAAGCTAAATATTTGCTCGTTTGAAAATTATTGCAGGTTATGGTTTTAAAGGATGATTCTAATATAATTTTGCCTTCGGGACAGCTCAGCAACGCGTGGAACTTGTCTGCCATTTTGTTTACCAAAACCATACTTAAAATACAAGAAAATCGTATCAACATTTACTAGGCAAGCGTTCAAAGCTCCCAATAAATTATAAAAGACTTTTTTACATGGTAGTAATTTCCTAATTGGTTATACGGAGTTGAGACATAACGATCTTAATGTTGCAAATGTTGCTAATTTGTCCCAAACCAAATATCAACCCTTTCATAGAAAACCACATAACCACTCGAATTCAGCAGTCTCCTAACTCCTCAATTCAATCAATTCCCGATAATCCTTCAACACCAAGCCTTCTAGTGTACATTTCATTGTAACTATTTCCTTGAAACTTACTTGTTGTATATAATGTTGTAGATATCAATAAATAGTTAAAAAAAAAAAAAAATTGTTTACGAAGGATTTGTAAAATGATAAGAGCAGCATTGAACAGTTCAATAGGTCTTTAATTAATCACTTGAGGTACTCACCATGATAGTATAGAAGGATCAATACAATTAGTATTCATGAATTAATTGCCACTTCTATTAAGATTATTTTTTATTATTTTTATTATTATTATAACTAGTTTCGAATGCTAAACATTCATCTTCAGTTCTAAAACATACACAATTTACAACACAAAATGTAAGACAATAAATCAAATATTGGTACTCGCCTAAGGAGTTATAACAGATATCTGAAATATATCTATCGTGGAAGGGGAAAATAAAAATTTAAACTTGAATTAAATTTAACCTACCTGCCACCTTCCACCTTCAACGGTGGATACATTTCACATATCTATTTGAGCCTCTCAGGTGAGTACCAACATCTGTTTTTTGTTTGCTATTTTTGAAAACTTTAGTATACATAATCCGTGTAACATAGTGCTAATGTGTTACAAGATAGATCTGAAAACGAATGTTTAGCATTCGAAACTAGTTTTCTAATAAAATAATTCCTATAGAAGTGGTAATTAATTCATCAATTCTAAATTCAATTAATTTATATTCACCTAAACCTAAATGTATTTTAATTTAAATACATCTTAAAGCGTTTGCCTCGCAAGCTGGAAACACGTTTAGTTAGTTAAATCCAAAAACTGCATCCGATGAACAAAGTATAACTGAGTGTTATTTTGCCCTATCTAAAAACTTATAGCATTAATATACTGCATATCTTCCTCTAAAATTCCATGATCATGAGAAGTTACTTTTCAGATCACAAGGTTCAAGATTCGATTTTTTTTTTTTTTTAGATCAATGTGACAATTTTCTAAATATCTGAATCGAACCGCTTGTTGCAACTAGCTGACTAGCTAGCTCACTAACTTGCTAAAGTGGATCCTAAACAATCTCAACGAGCTGGAGGTCAATTGGTGTCAACATACAATTAGCGCAGATTGCTCTCAACTGCATCAACCGTCTTCTCTATCATCCGCCATATAACACTATACTATAATATATAATCCTATATATATATATATATATATATATATATATATATATATATATATATATATATATATATATATATATATATATATATATAAGTGTATATAATTATTTATTTATATTTATATATTGCAATTTGTATCACGATATTATGATAATGGTTTCATTGTTAGGGTTTTTTTAGTCATGGAAAGTCTTACATATAATTGATTGTGAGGGGAACAGTCGAAGATCTACTCAAACGTTTTTCTTATGTCTGGCCTTGCGTTTGGTGAAATGTAATAGCAAAAGAATCTTTAATCGATAGAATTGAAATAGCAGACCAATAAGAATCGTATTGGGATTATACAGGGTGAGTACCTCTTAGTGTAAAAAAAAAAAAAAAAAAAAAAAAAAAAAAAAATGGGTGAAACTACCAGGTATGCAAGTTTATACTCGTCGTTTATGTCGGTATGTCGTTTATTTCTTAAAATATATACACAGTAATTTAAAAAAAAGTATAATATATTTTATTCAAAGTACTGACCCTCGCTTTCTACACATTTTGTCCATCTCTCGGGCAATATATGGATACCATTCCAAAAGAATGCTTCATCTTTATTTGAAATCCATTCATCGAGCCATTTTCGTACGTTTTCGAAATTGTTGAAGTGTTGCTCCGCCAATGAGTGTCCCATCGATGAGAAGAGGTGATAATCAGAAGGCGCCAGGTCAGGTGAATACGGCGGGTGGGGTAGGAGTTCCCAACCAAGCGAAGAAATCGTTTCCTTAGTCAATCTGGCTGAATGTGCAGGAGCGTTATCATGCTGAAGAATGACTTTGGCGTACCCGTGAGCCCATTCTGGGCGTTTTTCGATCAATGCGTGACTCAAATTGATCATTTGTTGTCGGTAGCGCTCGGTATTGACTGTTTCGCTGGGTTTGAGAAGCTCTTAGTAGACTACTCCCTTCTGATCCCACCACACACACAGCATTGTCTTCTGCCCAAAACGATCCGGTCTTGCACTCGATGTGGATGGTTGTCCTGGCGTTACCCATGATTTTTTTCGTTTGGGATTCTGAAAATAAATCCATTTTTCATCGCCAGTTACAACTCGATGCAAAAAACCCTTTCTTTCGTGGCGTAAAAGCAGCATTTCGCACACAGTTTTTCGTTTTTCCATCTGTCGTTCGTTCAATTCATGTGGAATCCATTTTCCAACCTTTTGAATCTTTCCCATAGCTCTCAGGCGATCGGAAATGGCTTGCCTAGTGACATTCAACTGTTCTGCCATCATTTGTTGGGTTTGGGTATTGTCTTCGTCTAATAAAGATTGCAATTCGAAGTCCTCAAACTTTTTTGGTCGATTTTCTCGTTTTTGATCAGTAACATCAAAATCACCACGTTTGAAACTTTGAAACCAACGTTCACATGTCCTGATGGTTGGAGCAACATCGCCATAAGTCTCAACAAGAATTCGATGACATTCAGATGCCTTTTTCTTTTGATTAAATAAGAAAATCATGACATGCCGCAAATGCTCTTTATTTGGCTTAAAATTAGACATTTTTAACACCAAAGAAGGGTATGATACGTCCACGTAAACGACTTAAAAAACAACTGACTTTTGTAAACAAATGACTAACAAACAAAATAGCGTTTAGAGATAAGCAAATCCTTCAATAGGCTAAGAGCGCATTCTATTGGAATTAAAACGACATTTTAAACTTGCATACCTGGTAGATCAAAAATGTAGCAAAATGCCGCAGACCTCACTTTTCTATTCCAACCCGTTGCAAAAATACGATAAATCAAAGACTCTTTTGAGGAAACCACGTTTTTTTCCATAAAAGCTGCAATATCTCTATTTTGTTTAAATATTTTTATGAAGGGTAGAAGCTGAAGGACTGGTTCAACTCGGCCCACACAGAACTAGGCCGCTCCCCTTCTGTCCTCCTTCACATCTCTTCTATAGAGTATAATCTAGTCTAGAACTATATATTACTATAGTACTTGGTATATTATTTTAGTAATTATGTTATAATATTATTTTGTATAGTAGGTTCTATACAGGGTGAGTATCTCTTTGTGTAAAAAAAAACATTGGGTGAAACTAGATCAAAAATTTAGCAAACTGCCGCAGACCTCACCTTTCTATTCCAAACCGTTTCAGATATACGATGAATCAAAGACTTTTTTGAGGAAACCACGTTTTTTTTTTTCCATAAAAGCTGTAATATCTTCATTTTGTTTAAATATTTTTCAAAATCCTTACAATCTAAAATTGCTCTTAAAATCCTTAATGCTTCTTACAATGTCACAAACAATCCATGAAGTTTCTAATTTTCCATATGTGTCCATATGGCCCAAAGCAGAAACCTATCTTTTAATAGTAAACTCCATTCCTGATGATCATCTGAGGCGTCTGACAAAAAGATGGCCAAGAGACCTTCAAATTTAGAACATTTATTGAAGTGAAGTGCTACTAGTGAGTAGTTCTTTAAACAGGGTGAGTACCTCTTAGTGTTAGTGTAAACTAAAAGAAATTGGGTGAAACTAGATCAAAAATGTAGAAAAATGCAGCAGACCTCACCTTTCTATTCCAATCCGTTGCAGATATACGATGAATCAAAGACGTTTTTTGAGGAAACCACGTTTTCTTCCATAAAAGCTGTAATATCTCCATTTTGTTTAGATATTTTTAAATTTTGGGCCACATTTTCGGATTAAGCCTTAAATTTTCTATAATAGCTGAGTCCCTGTAACCTTGAATTTTACAAACTTGGGATCTAAAGAACAGCTTGATCTTTACCTTATTTGGGGAAGTTACAATGTATTATATTACTTAAACACTCACCGTTTTTCGAAAAAAACTATTCACAAAACTGCAAATCTCATAAAAACTTGCAAATTTAATAAGCTTTCGAGTGATATGTTAAACTTAATGATTTTGTTTCGATTTCATGAAGAAATTTACTTTTGAAACCGAAAAAACATGGTGTTTTCATTTTGCATACAAATCAGTTTCTTGTGTAAATAAAACATTAGGACAATCCCTTAATGGAAATGTGCATTTTAAACATAATAAACTTATCATTGGAATAAAAAGCAAAGAAAAAAATTATTGTTTAACATATATTAAAGAAAAACTGTCAATAAAGCGACACCAGATCAGAGGATCTTATGTTATTACATTTATTTATTTATTACTATAATTTAGGATTTGTTACATGTGGAGTATCGTTGGTTTATTCATAATTGTATAGCTGTTGAAAAATCATAGTTTGCCCAACAGATTGAATGATGAAATTACAAAGATTTGTTACAAAATATCCTGCCACCACTTCATCACGATATTCAAAATTCCCCGCCAAAAGTGGTATTCTTTAATATCATCTGCTGTCAGAAGCTATTAGCAAAATTTACGTTCATTATCATTGAGTTATAAACCTTACATTGGAAATCTAATAAAATAAATCTTAAATTGTAGTAATAAATAAATAAATGTAATAATATGTGAACATATCATTCGAAAGCTGATTAAATTTGCAAGTTTTTGTAAAATTTGACGTTTTGTGGATAGTTTTTTTCGAAAAACGTTGAGCGTTGAAGTAAATACGACATTGTGACTTCCTCAAATAAGGTGAAGATCAAGCTGTTCCTTAGATACCGAGTTTGTAAAATTTAAGATCACAGGTACTTAGTTATAGAAAATTTAATGCTAAATCCGAATCTGTGATTAAAATTTGAAAAATATTTAAGTAAAATGGAATTATTACAGCTTTTATGGAGAAAAACGTGGTTTCCTCAAAAAAGACTTTGATTTATCGTATATCTGCAACGGGTTAGAATAGAAAAGTGAGGTTTGCGGCATTTTGCTAAATTTTTTATCTAGTTTCACCCAATGTTTTTTATACACTTAGAGATACTCACCCTGTAGATATGAATGCCGTTTATCAAGTCGCTGTTCCAGTGAAAATTATAGCTACGTTAATATTTCACGCAATGCTGTAATTTTTTAGTAATTAGACCAATTTGGACAAACGGAGTTGTCCTTTGGGGCTCCTCTAAATCTAACAATTCTTTTCGTATCCAAACCTTACAATCCACAATCGCTCTTAAAATCCGTAATGCTCCTTACAATGTCACAAACAATCTATGAAGTTCATAATATTTCATATGTTGATACCTATCCTTTAATTGTCAACTCCATTCCTGATGATCATCTGAGGCGTCTGACAAAAAGATGGCCAAGAGACCTTCTAATTTAGAACTTTTACTGAAGTGAAGTGCTACTAGTGAGTAGTTCATTATACAGGGTGAGTACCTCTTAGTGTAAACATAAAGAAATTGGGTGAAACTAGATCAAAAATGTAGAAAAATGCAGCAGACCTCACCTTTCTATTCCAATCCGTTGCAGATATGCGATAAATCAAAGACGTTTTTGAGGAAACTACGTTTTTTTCCATAAAAGCTATAATATATCTATTTTGTTTAAATATAATTGGGTTTCAAATTTAATTAGCTTTCGAATGATATGTTAAAAGCAATAGTTCTGTTTCCATTTCATGGAGAAATTTACTTTAAAAACTGAAAAAACATGGTTTTCTCATTTGGCATACAAATCACTTACTTGTGTAAATAAAACATTATGTCAATCCCTTAATGAAAATGTGCATTTTAAACATTATAAACTCTTCATTGGATTAAAAAGCAAAGAAAAAAATGATTGTATAATAGAAAATAAAGGAAAACTGTCAATAAAGCGACACCAGATCAGAGGATCTTATGTTATTAAATTTATTTATTTATTATTACCTCAATTTTGCTGTTAGCTCCTGAATGCAGACTGTGTTGAAGAATACCACTTTTTCAGGTGAATTTTATGGGCAGAAGAGTCTGTTTTTACAGGGGAAGGCTTTTCTACCTATGCATGTATATAGGTGATTTATATTTGTATTGCTTTCGAATAACGTTGAAAAATCATAGTTTGCCCAACAGATTAAATGACGAGAATTTCTAAGATTTGTTAGAAAATATCCTATCACAACTTCATCTCGATATTCCACGGCAAAATATGATTTTCCAACACCAAGATGCTCCTCCACATTATTCGAAAGCAATACAATGAGAACTGAGAACACCATGTTTTTTCGGTTTTAAAAGTAAATTTCTCCATGAAATGGAAACAGAAGGTTTTTTGGTTGGTTTTGTGCGCGTAGAACTAATATAAGACATCTTAACTTCCCTAAATAAAGATACATAATTTTGATGATATAGTGAGAATAAGGATGGTGTTATAGCTACTGCTTGGTGTAGGTAAGTGTAAATGTTTAAGGAGATGGGAATGGCAATGAGTTCCCAGTCGTTTGTGCCTCAAGGATTCCAATCCAGTTAACTAACTGACTGACTGGAATTGGGTTCTGAGAAGCTGATCTCTTCTCATCAGTTCTAACTGGCCATAATATAATTAACATAATATATTTTACCATAATAACGGTAAACTCGATTAGTTTTCTTTGCGTTCATTTCAGTTCTTCAGTTTTTTATTTTAATTGCCACTTCTATCTGTAATCAAAAAACAAGAAACTATAAAATAAATCACTTGAGGTACACCATGATGATATAGAAGGATCAATACAATTAGGATTGATGAATTAATTGCCACTTCTATTGAGATTATTATAATTGATTCTATTGAGATAATTCTTTTGAATAATCTCAATAGAAGTGGCATTTAATTCATCAATCCTAACTATAAAATAAAATTAATGACTTGTCATTTAGCAAGGTTAGCCCAATTAAAATCCTATCTCACTCTGTTAAATATTTTAGGACTGTTAACGAATTTTCTCAACGTATCCTCAACCTCATTAATACAACATTATCTAAAATTGAAAAAGGAATTGCTCGAAAAAGGACTGAAACAAACTGTAAATTGACCGGTGACTATACAAAACTTTGCGGTCCGCATCGAATCCGGTTAAAAATACATAACAAAAAGCACTTGAGGTACACTCATGATGGTATAGAAGGATCAACACAATTAGGATTAGTGAATTAATTGCCACTTCTATTGGGATTATTTTCTTAGAATATTAGTTTCCAATGCTGAACATTCATCTTCACTTCTAAAACATACAAAAAAATTGTCAACACATGAGTACTATGTTACATGGATTATATACAAGTTTTTATAAATGTAAGACAAGAAATCAAACATCAGTACGCACTCAATTTAAGGGGTCTAAGAGGTAACTGAAATAGAAATTCGTGAGAAGTGGAAAGGGGCAGGTAGGTTAAATTTTTGTAATTTCCTATAGGATTTCCCTTATGGCTAACAAAAATAAATCATAAAAATTTGTAAATCACAAAAATGTAACCTACCTGCCCCGTTCCACTTCTCACGAATTCAGTGAGAGGTACATTTCTATTTCAGTTATCTCTTAGACCTCCTAAGGTGCGTACTGATGTTTGATTTCTTGTCTTACATTTTTAAAAACTTTTGTGTATATAATCTATGTAACACAGTACTGATGTGTTGAAAAATTTTGTATGTTTTAGAACTGAAGATGAATGTTTAGCATTCGAAACTAGTATTCTAATAAAATAATCCCAATAGAAATGGCAATTAATTTATCAATCCTAATTATAACAAAGATCCATGTGCGCAAAGATACTAATATTCAAAATAGAACTAGTTCAGAATTTTATGATAAATACTTCAACGAAATATAAGATAGCCCGCGTATTGTCAACAAAAACACGAGATAACCTTATAAAGATAAAAGCAGATAATGGGAGAAGGGCAGTAATTATAGAAAATGATTCATATAAAAATAAAGTTTATGATTTCATCGATATAATTCCAATAGAAGAGGCAATTAATTCATCAATCCTAATTATATTGATCCTTCTATACCGTGTACCTCAACTGTTATAAATCTTTTAGCAAATGTTTATATTTATATTTTTTATATATTTGAACAAAATATTAGGCTTCAAATACATCCATTTTCTGTAATATAAATTATCCAATTATTTTCTAGCACAGAAAAATATTTTATTAAATTAGGTTTTGATTTTTTTGTAGGAAATTGTTAAACTTTTTTTTTTTTGTGATTCTAGATTAAGATAGATGTCTATTAAATCTGTTGTAGTATTTTATAAAGCGTATTACTTAGGATTAATGCTACTAAAATTATACAATTTAACATTTTTATTATAAATCATGGACACGACCGTGTGTTGTACGTTAATACTCTTATGTAACGGGTTATATTTTTTAAATAAAATATTTTTATTCATGTATTTAAGATAAAAGCAAGGAAACAAATAATTATTGTGTTACAATATACAGCTATTACCTAACGTTGTTCGGGAAGTTTTAGTATAAGAGAAATTGAACTCTTGAGCACGAAGTCGGGGCAATGAGCGGTTTTGTGAGACATCAACATTAATGTTTCAAACTATCATAACTGGTGTAGTAAGATCAGGCTTGTAATCGGTTATAATGTTAGCGATATTTTTGGAATATTTTAACAACGATCGTGACATAAAGAGTTTAATTTCTGCTAACACTGAGCCCGGGTGGATATACACACCCGAGTACGAATTTGATGATACCATTAGCCTTTATGTTTACTAGAGAGAGATTTTACCAGGTTTTGGATCTTTCATTTCCAAATAAATTTCCGAAATGTCATTGTTAACTCTATTACGATCAGTATCTATTGATGCTCCGATATATGGCGACTCCACCGGCTTTGAGACCTGATGATGATCCATCTGCCGATGATGTAGTTGCAATTTGTCTGTTCTTATTTGGTATTACAATATGATCTCAGATCAAAGCTAGAGATATCCACCGGCATGGAATTTTTCATCCAAGTTTCGCTGATTGCCAAATAAAGATTGGTTGATGATTTTATTGGTAGAGAAGTCTTCTGAGTGTGCGACCAAGCTTTGTGCATTAATAGCGGTAATAAGTTTAAAACTATTGCTGATCAGGAACACTATCATAAAATTTTTGATGTTTTTTTATTCTAACACCTTATTATATCCACTTTCACTACTTTAAACTAATCTTTTATACGAACATCGTAGCTTCTCCGAGTCAAAGTTATACTAATTTCAAATTTCTAAACGCAGCGAAATAACCTCAAAATTGCGACGCTTCTCCCTCCACCGCACGTTATGCGTCACTGTTCTCGCATATCGTAATGAATTCTTTGATCCTTTAGCTATCCAGTGGTATAATTTAATTTTGGATGTAGGGGATAGATTGGAAACTACAACGCCAAACGGTATCCCACGATTTAGTTATTATTAGGTCATTTGGATTGTCCCTGTATGGTAGCATATTTAAAGACGTATTCACGTTAAAAAGTATTTAAATCACGATGTAAAACGACCGTTAAAAAAATGATTCCAATTCCTAACCCAGCCTGACCTTTACCTGTATCGACCAGATATGAATAAATTAAAAAGACGGATTTAATATATTCCTGACTCCCTTGATCCTAGTTTATATTAGTTTATATATCCGGGATTTGAGGAAGATGGATGTGGGATAGCCTATTGGGTAGGTTAGGCTGGAGGGAGGCCAGTCCCAGGGGACAGGCAATTTGTATTCCTTGGAAATTTAGTGAGCTATTCACTATTGATATGTAAATGGCGACCGACCGCTAGCCTTATATCTTTGGGGTGACCGCAGGGTGTCATGTGCTACACCTTCCCTCCCTATGGTTTGGGAATACATTATAGTACAGCTGAGTTTGGTAAGAATAAAAAAGAAATCATGACATCCCTTTATGGTATTAACCCTCCAAGTCCAAGAACCCTTGTCGATATGATTACACCGAACGTACACTCACTCAAAAGGACACCCTGCTCTTCCAATATTATTTTATTCCTTTATCCCTCTGCAGCCCTTCTTCAAGAGGTGCTTGTGTTGATTCATGGCCAAAATTGTGACGAATAAAGTACTTCTCTCTTCAGGAAAAAAGTTTAAAATTTGTCAAATTTTGAAAATCTTTTTTCGCTAACGATGTGTTTTAATTTTTCTAATATATTTTTTTTCAACTGATAAGATTATAGGTTTAGACTCTATTTAGTATTTTTTTATTTAAAAAATAATAATCGTGAAGGTTTTAAAATGGCCGTTCCAATGACTGTGATCATATGATCTTGTCCGTCTTCTTTTGTCGTTTTTTTTTTTTTTTTTTTTTTTTTTTTTTAATAATTGATCTAACAAACATTTTATTGTTTATAAAAAATAGGAAAATAAATATGCATTTATAATATTTTTTTTTTTAATTTTAAGATAAGTCGTAAACTTGACTAATTAAAAGCTTATCCTACTTTAAAATTATAATGACTTAGTAGTCCAGTTAATGAGTGATGAAACTGAGGGTCGTAGAGTGCATGGAATATAATGATAGTTTGTGACTTCACAGCTTTGTTAGCAGTCATTAGAAGGTAAACGAATTAAAAGTCCCCGCCCCTGGGGGTCAGCTAACGGTGGGGGGAGGGGAGAATTTACATTTTTTTGGTTTTTCCATAATATCTCGAAAACTGTTGACTCTAGAAAAATATGTTACAAATAAACATAAAAGCTAATTAAATTTACTATAAGATTTAATATATATATATATATATATATATATATATATATATATAAACATTTGTCGTAATTCTAACCGTTTACAAGATATACGTTATTGAAAATAGCTGATTTTCGGGAAAAAACAAATGTCACCTCACTTTTTGTCAAACTTTTGCTTCTATTACGTTCCACAATCGTTTCTCAGAAAAAAACGTCAGAATCAAAATTGTAGAGCATTAAATTTACTTTAATTTCATATATACCTTTCTGGTGTTTGCTTCAAATGTTTATCAAAAAGTGAGGTAAACATTTTTTTAATTTCGATTTTTAATCACATATATCTCGAAAACTGTTAAAATTTCTACGAATACGTATATAATTAATTTTATAGAAAATTTAATGAGCTTTAATTTTGATCTGCTACATATTTTTCTGGAGTCCACCGTTTTCGAGATATAGTCGAAAAACAAAATTGGGGCCTTCTCCCCTCCGACTTTGGGGACTTCTCCGGGGACTTTTAATATGTTTACCTTCTAACTATTCCTAACAAAGCTGTGAAGTCAAAAATTATCGCATATTTCATGCACTCTACACCCATTATTTCGGCACTCTTTATCTGGGGTCGTACTTCTCTGAAAAAAACACGTTTATTGATACTCATTCCAAAACTAATTGTTCGATCCAAAATTTCTATTTTTTATCTGAAACCTTCTTAAACTTACTATAAGAACCTATATATGAAAGTGTAATCAAGTCCCATTAAATATGGGTATTTAATGGGACTTGAGTAAAAAAAAACGTGGGACCAGCACGTTAAAAATCGCATACTATTTTAAGTCCAAGTTTTTTTGGCATAGTTTTCACCATAACGCCGAAACTATTTGTCAGATCTGAAATTTATTTTTTTCAACTTAAATCTGGTAAAATTTACTATCAGTATTTAATACATTACTATATGTATGTTTTGGCAAAGTATGACTATATTCACAAATTAAGTGTGCTGGTTTGAGTGTATAACGTGACATCATCAAAATTCCGTATACAGGTTCTTATAGTAAATTTAAGAAGCTTTCAGATAAAAAATAAAAATTTTGGATTGAACATTTAGTTTCCGAATGAGTATCAATAAAGGTGTTTTTTTCAGAGAAGTACGACCCCAGATAAAGAGTGCCGAAATAATGGGTGGAGAGTCCATGGAATATGCGATAATTTTTGACTTCACAGCTTCGTTAGGAATAGTTAGAAAGTAAACATATTAAAAGTCCCCGGCCCTGGGGGGGTCAGCTAAAAGTGGGGGGAGGGGAGAAGGCCCCAATTTTGTTTTTCGATAATATCTCGAAAATGGTAGACTCTAGAAAAATATGTAGCAGGTCAAATATAAAGCTCATTAAATTTCCTATAAAATTAACTGTATACGTATTCGTAGAAATTCCAACGGTTTTAGAGATATACGTTATTATAAATCGGCAACTTTAGAAATTAAAAAAAAATGTATACCTCACTTTTTGTTAAACATTTGAAAGAAATACTAAAAACGTTTATATGAAATTAAAGTAAATTTAATGCTCTACAATTTTGATTCTGACATTTTTTCTGAGAAACGATTGTGGAACGTAATAGAAGCAAAAGTTTGACAAAAAGTGAGGTGACATTTGTTTTCTCCCTAAAATCACATATTTTCAATAACGTATATCTCCTAAACGGTTAGAATTACGACAAATTTATATATAATAAATTTTATAATAAATTTAATTAGCTTTTATGTTTATTTGAAACATATTTTTCTAGAGTCAACCGTTTTCGAGATATTAGCGAAAAACCTAAAAAATGGAACTTCTCCCCTCCCCTCACCGTTAGCTCACCCCCCAAGGGCGGGGACTTTTAGTATGTTTACCTTCTAACTACTCATGACAAAGCCCTGAAGTCAAAAATGATCGCATATTTCATGGACTCTACAATGTGTTTATTGACTGGACTATAGGTACGTTACCTAGGGAAATATCGTTCATTATTAGCAAAATTTAAAAGTTTCTCAAATATAATTCCATTCTCTTACTTATCTACCCTTTCAGGTAGCACTGTACCGTTGACAGGTAACACTAGAAATGTCCTTTTACTGATGTTCCAGGTAACGGCCACTGTTAGGTGTTAGATGTTAGATGTTAGATGGGGTTTCATAAAAAAAATCCACTCTATATTAAATAACTATTTATCGCTTGTTTGTGATTTATATTAGTTAAAACAAAAAAATATATTTCGTTAGTAAAAGGGTTTCTATTATGAAATTCCAAAATTTATGACATCCTTTGCGTATTGAACAAATCATTTTGGGGATCATATGAACACTGCCAATTAATAAGAAAACGCTGAGTCTGATTTTTTTAAAAACAATTTTCCAGAATTTCGGCATGCCCATTAACAAAGAAAAGTATAAAAAAAGGGGCGGGATTGGCGAAGTAACCCTGAACATAGAACTTGGTCCACGAATTTAAAAAATAATGAAACCCAATAAACAACGTTATTCCTTCCAGCCATTCAAATCTATACTATTATACAAAAGGACAAGCTATTTTTCGTTTGTGATTACTTACCGCGAAAACTACCGATCCAATCTCTACCAAATTTTTCCGCATCATCTTCATAGTGCAAAAAAGGTTCAGCGATAATAAAATTTACATATTTAAAATTAATTTGTCATATAAAAGCAATAAGTATGTGGTGCGCAGTGAAGTTTGGTAATCGACCGATAGGTGGCGAGCACCATTTGAGAGAGGTTACAGAGGTACGATGTTACATACAGCTAGAAATTTATGATGAAATTTAATTATTTTGTATTCAATTGATATTAAAAAAATATATAAATATACGGAGCGACATGTGGATCCCAGCACAAAAATCGACCGATATGTGACCATTCTGCAACAGTTTGCAATGGTAAAACAAATAAACTGTACCAAATTTTAATTGCAACATCTTCATACAACGTTCCAGAAAGGTTTACAATAATAAATTTTGCTATAATCTATTATATATTTGTCAAATACCACTCACTCACTTAACACGAAATCTCAGAAACCACCGAACGGATTGGAATGAAATTCGATATGTAGATTCCTCTAGGGCCGTAGGTGCTCGCTAAGAAAGGAATTTTAAAAAATCGGCCTGGATCGCGGCTAATTTGCGAAAATTGCGATTTCAATTTTTAAGGTGAATAATAAAAGATTAATTATCATATGGTATTTGGATATAAGCTAAGTTAAAAAATAGGTTAGATATTTAAGCCCCACACTTTGACCACAAATTAAGTTCCTTTTAGTTGTAAACAAACAAAAATACGATCGATGTCGAAACCTTATAATATTGGTACTTTCTGTGAACAGTGATGGTGGCTGCAGAGGTGGACCCTTACAAGTTTGAGTTGTTTCGTGACGAAAAACTATTAAAAGACTAATGTTAAAGAGGAGGTTAAAAGACTTATGTTCTCTGGTGATGACATGTAAGGCCAGTTCGATGTAGGGACAAAAAACAGATAAGAATCAATAGTTCTACCAAGTGTAGTATCGTATCATGTTCTACCATGGAGAAGAAAGGCACAGTATTAACATTCCTCAGCGTGACCCAAACTCCAATATATCACTTAAGAAAACTGTATGCAGCTGATTTTTACGCCTAAATGTTAGTGGAGCGAGGAGGTGAAGAACCTTATTTACTTTAATTTCGTAATCTCCTCAACCAATTTATGCTTGATATGTATGCAAAAATAGAAACAGAAAGACTAAACTTTCTTCAAAAAAGTTGAGAAGTTAAGACTATATTCACTTAAATTATGCCATAAGAAAAGCTGATTGTCTGGTATCAGAGCTGGGTAAGATGGTAGTGCTGCCTCGAAGCTTCACTGGAGGACTATCAAAATAATATAAAATTAACTTTTGCAAATTGTCAAATTTACTTATTGAAATTATTCTAAGAATGGAATTGTTCAGGTTTATTTAAGTAATAATAATTATCAACGTTAAGCTTAACTTTTACTAATTTAAGTTGTCTTCATCCTATGATATCAAACCGTAGCGGAGCGGGGTACTTTCAGCTAGTAATGTATAGTCTTGAATGCCGAAAACAAAGTTTGCCAAACTGTCATATGATAAAATTATCTCTGCTCAATTGGATGTCTTACTTTTACGTACTCTTCAAACACCTAATCAATGCAATTAAAAAAAAAAAAAATTAAAAATGACTACCATGCATGAATTTAATGAAAGTCTAATTGAAGAAATGATGTTAAATGTATTGTTTCAAATGTCAGAACTAGAGAACAGTTGTTTCTCAACTCAACCGGTTGAATTATATTCGCTATTGCGGAATCTTTGAAAAGTACTGTATGGATTTAGGGATCGATGGTTTAATATTGAAATTATTATATAACTAAACTTTTTAGAATTCACAAAATACAATATTAAAGAGGTTTGATATTATAGAGGATTAAAAAAAACAATTAACAATTACCTGTTTACCAATTATATTGTTGAACTTACTCATTAATTTTTTAATTAATTATCACTCATTTTATTTTATTTTAATTTTGATCTTATTTCAATAGCCTTTACGTATTGCCTTCATGGCTTTTAGATATTGCCTTTATGTTATTGCCTTTGCTCTTATATATTTATTATTTTCATACCTTTTTGTTTGTTTTCTTCTTCTTGCCCTAATGAAGGCTTGCAATGCAAGTCGAAACTTTGGCATTACAAATTAAAAAACATATTTTTTAATTGCTATGTATCTTTATTACTGCATATCCCAACTATCTACTTCTCAACAAACCTCTTTAATATTGTATTTTGTGAATTTTAAAAAGTTTAGTTAAATAATGATTTCAATATTAAACCATCGATCCCTAAATCCACACAGTACTTTTCAAAAAGATTCCGCAATAGCTAATATAATTCCACCGGTTGAGTTGAGAAACAACTGTTCTCTAGCTCTGACCTTGATTTCAGTGAAACTAGATTGGTGTAGATATTGCAGAGGGTGGACTCTTCTGTGTTTCATTGCTATTCTCATAGATTCATGCTTAATATAACAGTATAACAGTATAGAAATAACTTCAATTTAAAAATAAGTAATTGAATATTCAATGTAGAAAAAAAAAACTGAACTCCCTTGAGGTCTGCCGGCTAAATAAAGAATAACACGGAACATGTTTTAGGAGTTCTTCACTAGTAACAGTCGATCCTCATATCTTTCATATTTTTATTTATTTTTTCGCTTACCTCTGATTCGGTTTTCTGTAGGAGATTAATTTTATAATTAAATAGCTGAACGTTGTTGACCGTTCTCAACCTTTGAGTTCTTTATTTTTTTTCTGCTTACCTCAATGATTTTAAATTATTAAAATTAAATGAAAAAGTAGTGATTAATCTAAATAGACAAAGATAAAAATAAACAGTGGTTTAAAATGTTACTTTTTTTCCTATAACGAGTATTGCTCCTTAACTGTACGACCTACCTTCCCAGGGATTAATGTTATATAACAAAAAATATATTCCATTCAATTTACTGCTAACTTAACTTTTAGCAAATTTTCGATTCGAGCACCCCCCAACAGAGCCAGAGCGTGTCAAACTACTTGTAATAGCTTTTGCCCAACAAGGTCACGGCTAAAACATATTCAATGCCAAAAAGCTCTTACGCTTAAAAATTAAGGTTTCAGTAGTGACTTTTTTCATTCAAACCAATATTGCTCCCAAACGTACGTCCTAGCGACAAATGTCCTACAACAAAAAATATTTTCCAATAAATATTTGAAAAGCAGGATGTCATTAAATTGTCAAGAGAGATCGAGCAAGATCGGTCAAATCCACCTTAATTTTTTTTTTTTTCGCTTACCTGTGATTCATTTTTCTGTACAAGATAAATTTTCAAATTAAATAGCTTAATCCTCCTGACCGTCTGTGACTTATGTCCTTAATTATTTTCCACTAACCTGTATCATTTTAACAATTAAGGTTATTCGAAATAAACAAAGTTGAGAAAAAACGGAGGTTTAAAAAGTGATTTTTTTTTTTTTTTTTTTTATTTCTAATATTCAACCAATATTTCTCCTAACGGTAGCTAAGTTTTTTATTCAAACCAAAATTTGAAGTAGCCGAGAGGGATTGAGCATGATCGGTCTAAAACAGGTAATTTTTTTTAATTTCCTATTTGGAAAAACAGAGTCAAAAGGAGCTCACTGATTATAATCTGCCATCTAGTCAAGAATAGTTTTATTTAGAATATGAAGAGTTAAGCTCCTAACTGCCCATACTCTCTTAATATAAAACTATCTAACTGCGCGTAACGTTTCCTAAAAATTTATCACTTTTGACAAATAATATCACCGGTAAAATAATGGAATTATCTTTTTTATCCAACTAAATTCAGATATTTATCAAATGGTGATTTAGATCAATCGGATTTAAAGTAAATGTCCCTCAACAAATATATCCAAGCTATTGCCAATATCTCATAAAAGACTCTCAAATAAAATCTATAATCAATATTATACAAGATCCTATTCATGTTACACAATTACACACCAAATATAAGTGTAATTCCGAAGACCTAGAGATGAACACTCGTTGGTTAGTGGCGGTTAGCCTACACACATTATAATAACTAATAATATAACTATTATTATATTGTTATATTATCCGCATTAAGCTAGTATTCTAGATCACAGCTGACTCTATATTTATTTTATGATTAAACTTTTTTTTAATATTTATTCAGTATTCTCCGCATTAGAGCTTTAATTATGAATATTTAAACAGTAATTAGCTTTATAAAAACTTGTTCCTCCAACAAACAAATGACGTTGCGAAATAATGCAATAATCGATTAGTAACCCACTAGTCCAGTTTATAAAAAAAAACAACAAAAAAAAACAAATGAATCCAGAAAAAAATATGGAATTTGTTTTCTATTGATTTGCATAATATTTTCTTGGCTGCTGCATCCAAACTTCAGAGGAAGAACCCTAATATAATATAGTATAAGTTTAATTTTTATTTAATTGCATAGCAATATGATCGGAGTAAAGCTTTTTTTTAGTGTTGTATTTTTTTTTTGGAGTTGCTTACTTATTAGAGGTAAAAACGTTGAAATTATGATTATTAAATCCTAAAGATTTTAAACCAATCTATAAAAAAATATAAAATTTTTGTTGACAACTTCGTGACTGGAAAATATCCCACTTTCTCTCGCCCAAAGCTAAAGTTAGTACCAGAAGCCGGCACTAGGTAGCGCCACGCACCCTACGGACCAAGATGTAATGCCAACTACATCAGTAGTAATACAAAAATCAATGAATAAATTTATTGTTACTAAATTTCACTGTCAGTAATAAGCAGCGGATTAAAATTAAATTTAAAATTAGTTATTAAAATAAATTTTTCCAAAATGACTAGTCACATAAAATATAAAATAGGGCAAAAAGTCCAGCCAATGAGTGCATAAAAAATGCTATAATTTTTGGCTTCATACCTGCGTTAGGAATAGTTAGAAGGTAAACATACTAAAAGTCCCCACCTCTGGGGGTGAGCTAACGGTGGAGGGGAGGAGAGAATTTCAATTTTTTGGGTTTTTCGATTATATCTCGAAAAAGGTTGACTCTAGAAAAATATGATTAAAAAAAAAATTAAAGCTTATTAAATTTACTATAAAATTAACTCTATATAAATTTGTCGTAAATCTTACCGTTTTCGAGATATTCGTTATAGAAATTCGGAAAAAAATAAATGTTACCTCACTTTTTGTCAAACCTTTGGTTCAAGTGCCATACACGATCGTTTCTTAGAAAAATGTCAGAATCAAAATTGTAGAGCATTAAATTTAATTTATTTTTAAATATACGTATTTCGGTTTTTGAATCAAATGTTTAACAAATAGTGAGATAACATGTTTTTTTTTTTTTAATTTCAAAAATTATCGATTTTCAATAATTAACATCTCGAAAACGGTTAGAATTACGACAAATTTATATAAGGCCAATCTTATAGGAAATTTAATTAGCTTTAATATTTATTTAAAACATATTTTTCTAGAGCCAACCGTTTTCGAGATATAATCAAAAGCCCAGGGGCGGGGACTTTTGGTATATTTACCTTTTAACTATTCCTAAAGAAGATGTGAAGTAAAAAATTATGGGATATTTGATGTGTTTACTCTACAAAATGTCTTTATTGACTCGGCTGAAAGTTTTATAAAAAAAGAAATAAGCCTTTTTCAGAAACTCACTAGATATAAGATTCGATTTATTGGCTGAGAAACATTCTAGAAACCTTTCTCTTAGTTTGAGTATTGGGTTGGGATTGTAAACATGTAATTACAACTTTTCAGGTCTTACTCAATTACCTCCTATTCAGGTCGATGGCTTATTTCCTTAAAAGAAAAACATTCACCAATTCGAACGAGGTTTAAAATTCAAAGTGTGGTATCATCCAGGGATTACATGGCTTTCTGGTGGAGGCAAACTTCAAAGCAAAAAGATTTATATTTTGATTATTAAGAGTCACGTATGTATTTATAAGATTGATCTTGATTTGAGGAAGAAAATGGTAATTTATTCTGACTATACTGAGGTATGGAATGATTCTAATCAGCTGAGCGGCCATAGAATTATGTAAACTGCTGACTGCTGACTATAAGAAGGGCTAATGATGAGCCTGCTGGGTCCTACCTTCATCGAATTCCTTCAAGAGACGCCCATCGCCCCAAAATAAAAATAATTAGGATGACAATAGAGCAAGGAGAGAATTATATAAAAAGTGTGGCTGAGAATGGAGATTGGTTCCGGTTGGAGAGGGCACTCAGCTCGCCGTGAAATCGATAGTAATTGTCTAATGTAATGTATAATAAAATGGAAGGGGCACGCTTCTGTAGCCATCTTCTTTTGTTTTGTTTTGTTCACTTGTTTTTTATCAAATAGCAACTCATTTTTTTTCCTCAAAGAATCTTATCTTTTAATGAGAAATTACAATATCGATAGGTAACTTTTACAGTTATAACTATAGTCCAGTAAAATAAGGTTCCAAAAGTCCGTTTTCAAGAAAAACCTGCCGAACTTTTATTCTCAACGGAACTTTATGTTTTTTTGGGTGCTGAATCCGAATCTGAAGTTTCAAGCCCGCTGAACATGTCATAATTGTCATATTTTGCCAAAATATACACATTTAGCATGCTAGCGTGGGTATTTCACGGGATTTAATATAAATTACATATTTATGATCTAATAGTAAATTTAATCTGCTTTGAGATGCACAAATGAAATTTTGGATCAGATGGAAATAGATGGATGGAGTTGTAGGAAAAAATGTGCCAAAAAAACATGGATTTCATAAAAGTACGGGATATTTAGCGTTCTGGCATGTGTGTTTCAAGAGACCTGAATAAATTCATATTTAGAGTCAAATTGTAAATTTTACCAGCTTATAGTATAGTTTCGGAGTTATAGTCAAAAATGTGCAAAAAAAAAACAAACGTGGATTTTACAATAATTGTTTTTTATCGTGCTTTTAAGGGACATTATTAAAACTCCATATTTAATAGACTAATAGTAAATTTAATTAGCTTTGAGATGAAAAAAAGTAATTTTGAATCGGACAAATAATTTCGGAGTTACAAACAATAAAGTACGACAAACATGTTTTGGCGGAGAAGTGGGACTGACTCACAGTTGGCCAATTTCTACACTTTTTCCCAAGACCATATCTAAATGGTCTGATTTCGGAGCAGTTTTTTTTCTTTTCGTCGGTAATAATTCTAGCCATAATTAATATATAAAGACTTTCTTCGAAAAAAGCTTCTTTTCGTGTTATAAGTAAAATACCAAAAATAACCGATATTTTGGGAGTTTTTTTGCGACTTTGTGTATGAAGCCGAGGTCTGCCGTGGTAGCAAACTTCAGATTGGGATTCAGCACCCCAAAAACATAAAGATCCGTTGAGAATAAAAGTTCGGGAAACCCTTATTTTACTGGACAACTATTTACAAAGAAGAATATGAAATCTGAAAGCAAATTCCACCAAATAGGTTATTTCGTTTTCTCTGTTTAATGATTTGTTCTTTTACAGGGCTGTATGTCCCCATAATCTTTAACCGCGGAACATCAAACCTCTAAGAAGTATTACAAAATTAATGAAATAAAAATAAGCAGTATTTAAAAAAAAATTACTTAAGCAGATTTTTACGATATTATGAACTAATAAGGTTTAAATCAGCTCCTTCCGTTTATTACTTCTTACATTTGATGAGGTATAGGGCTAATCTGATTTTAAATAAATTCTTGAGAGATATGCCCCATCTGATGCAGAACTGTGATAAATCGTATTAAATAATAATAACTTTATTTGTTATAAAATAATAACTTTATTTGTTAAAGAACATGTTCTTGTCCAAATATTTCAAAATATAAACAATTTATGTACATACTTCTGTACATAGTCGCTGACCGCACATCTTAGTAAAGTTTGCGTTGTAAACAAAATATTACTCACACTACGAGTATATACATAGTACACATTATTAGAATCTGTTTAAAATGGATAATTTTACTTAAATTCAAAATTAATAATTAATATAGATATACATATACATATAGATACATGAACAACATATTAAAAATAAAATAAATAGAAATGCTGATAAATCCATAAATCAAATTAATATTCCAAAAATAACATTAGAGTAAGTAAGCAGTAATATCGGGTTAGTAATTTTGGGAAAAGTGTATATCTTAGCAACTGATCATAAAAATAACTAAATATAATTTTGATAAAAGTATGGTTGACTGGATGATGAATGGAGAAGAAGATAGTCAGGGATGCAGTCAAAGTAACACCACGTCAAAGAAGAATCCTTTAATACGTGCCAACGTTTCGACCTGCAACGCAGGTCTTCTTCAGGGCCACCGAACCACACTTGTGAGGAGAAGGACGATGACTGCCAGTGCCTTTGACGTGGTGTTACTTTGACTGCATCCCTGACTATCTTCTCCTAAATATAATTTTCTTTTTCAATACTGGCTATATTATTATAATGTAATCTATATCTATCTACATAAGTAGGCTATCAGATACAATATATATTGTTTATTACTCTTTGTTAATTAATCTTTTTAATAGTCATATTTAGTCTCATATTTTCTGGTTAAGAATATTTGGAGGTTAACACGCTATAAAAAATTTAACTTTTTTTTGTTGTTGAGAAAATATAAAATGAAATCAATTTCTCCCAGATTTAGAAAAAACAATAGATCTTGAATTGTCTTTCTATAAACTACTGCTTTCCCCAATTTAAATTTCAGAATTAAAAGCTACAAGACTAAAAAGACAAGAAACTGCTCGTCGTTACAGACTACTTCAACATTTACTAGACAAACGTCCAAAGCTCCTAATTAATTATAAAAGACTCATATACATGACTGTGATTAGACCTATTTGGACGTACGGAGTTGAGCTTTAGGGCTCCACTAATCCAACCAATTCATCTCGTATGCTATCCTTACAATCTAAAATCCTTCAAAAAATCCTCAATGCTCCTTACTTTGTCACCAATAAACTCATCCATAAAGATCTTAATGTTCCATATGTTGCTGATTTAGCCCAAACCAGATACCTATACTTTCCATAACCACTCAAATCCGTTAGTTTCTCAACTTGCTTGCTTCCCACTCCATTCCTGATAATCCTCCGAGGCGTCTGAAACGAAGATGGCCTAGAGACCTAGTGTAAAATTTTTAATAAAGTGCTATTGATTAGTAGTTCTTTTCAAGTTTTAACATGTTATTATAATCGTTATCAATACATTTATTTGACGTATATATTTTGAACAGTTGTAAATTTCAATAAATGCATTAAAAAAAAAAGAAAGAATTAAAAGTTCAAATTACTTAAATTAAATTAGCAATCAATGATTATTTAAAACTAACAATGTTGATAGAAAAGTGATTTCAAACGTGACAAATGTTATATTACACAAAATATTCTCCATTCAAATTATAATAACAAAATGTCAAAAATATTCATTTCCAGCATCGCCAACAGAGCTAGAGCTTGTCAATTTGTTATATTATTGACGAAAAAAAAGTTACACAAAAAAAAAAAAAACAAAAAAAAAAAAAAAAAAAAAAAAAAAAAAAAAAAAAAAAAAAAAAAAAAAAAAAAAAAAAAAAAAAAAAAAAAAAAAAAAAAAAAAAAAAAAAAAAAAAAAAAAAAATGGAAATTTTGGTATGTCAGTCAATATATGTATATAAATTTGATGTCGAATTTAATATACATCAAAAAATAATGTTTAAACGTTTTTATTATAGTAATAATAAAAACGTTTAAACATTATTTGTTCTAAGGAATTAAAAGGAAATAAAACATGTCCGATTTGCTTACTTAATGCTTACTTAATTTTTTTGGAAATCGAATTTGATAATGATAATGAACCATCCTCAAGATCTGGAACGGCTGTTTTAACATCTCTGGTTTACAATTTTTTTCTTACCAGAAGTCTTTTTGTTTTTAGGTCAACTGTTGTATTTATAGATGGCATTTTTTCCAGTCGGGTGTGTGATTTCCCAGCAGTTCCCGCGGTACCTAATACATATATCGCATAAATACTGAAATTAATTAAAATCAAAGTTAATATTGTTTGATATGGAGTTTTCATGATCATATTTTAAAGACTACCCCTATACCCTATGCCCTATACCCTATACCCTAGAGAATATTCTTTCTAATACCCAGTTTTTTCTATTAGAGATAATACAATTGCAGTGATTATAAATGGGACAACTTTATGAACAAGCTTAGAAGTGCAATTGGAACAGTTTTATAAATTTAGGTGGCGAGCGCCATTCTATATGAGAGGTTACAAAGTTACGGTGTTAAATAGAGCTTGAATTGATAACAAAATTTTTTTATATATATATATATATATATATATATATATATATATATATATATATATATATATATATATATATATTCAATAAAATTACTAAAAAAAAATTAAATATAGGATTCGACATGTAGATCCCAGAGATATTCGCTACACTTTCATATAATTTTATGGTTAGAAATTAAAATCCAACCAGGTGAAATCTATAAAATTATTTCTGTTGACTAAAAATTATTAACAAATCAAAATGTCAATCCTTTCTTTTTGATATTGATCGTAAAAATATGATTCATAGGCCTTTAGGTGCAAGAACTGATAATGCAGTCCATTATCCGCAAGAGTTTTTTAATAATCTTTTTCGATCTGGATTACTAAGTGGTAAATTAAAAGTAAAAATTGGACGTCTAATTATCCTTTTATGTAATCTTCGAACACTTTACCAATGCACTTTCAACCAGGTCAACAATTACCGCTATGGGTAAAAACATCATTGAAGAAATAATGCTCGACTGCACACTTGGATAAAAATATAAGATTTGTTTCAATGAACTAATAAAACTTCAATTACTTAAATTGTTCGCAGTTCTTTACTTATGAGAACGGGCGAAGAGGATGCTAGTATAAATATAAATTAGATAAGATGATATATGATAATATATATAGATATAGATATTATAATAAGAATGATAACGATATAGATAGTCAGCCAGAGCTCTGTAGTTGGCTACAAGGAGAAGAATCACATTGGACTGGGCCCAGAGCAAGCAAGAACCAGTTCTCTCTGCGTCTCGTTCTTTTTATCATAGCTTCCTTCAAATATCGCTTCTGCTCTGTCATATGTTTGCTCTTATACGCATTCCTTTGCCATTATTGTCCTCTACAAGTTATTAAAGTAACTTATCCAATGTTTCATGACATAAATGACAAAATGTTGAAGTGAATCCTCTTTAACAATTAGCGCTACAGCGTCAAAATGTGATAATTGAACAAGCCATTCCTTACGTACAGGCATTCCTTAGCAAGGACAAGAAATGGCGCCTTATTGTACAAACAGTAGGGCTCAAACAACAGCTGATAGTTTAGTTTGTGATCCGAGAGTTGGTGTTAAGTATATTTTATTAATATTAATAGGTTAATGTTATTCAACAGTTCCACGATTCCAAATCCTGGAAGCAAATTATTCCACCTGGAATACTTACTCCGCTACCGGCCAATAGGTACTGCCCCGCCTGAGTCGATAACAGTAAATTAAAAAAAAAAATCATTATCTTTAATAGAAACTATTTGTTTTACAAAATCGAAGGCAGTTCCCATGTTGATGTTGAAATCTTTCGAATCCATATGATTTTGTTTTGTTGTTTTATAGCGTAGAACGTCTTGATCATTAATACTAAAATTAATTATTTATATACCTACAGATATGAGAATTGGTTTTATCTCACACTTTTTTTTTTTTTTTTTTATTATAATCTATTTATTTAAATTTACAACTGTACATAAAAAAAAACAAAACATACATCCAGTAAATCTGATAATAAGATTAAATAATAAAATGAAAATTGCTTGTGAAGCAACTAGCCACTGCTAGCGCTTCAATAATGCTTCTATTTGAGACGGTCCCGAGGCCATCTTCTTTTCAGACAGAATAGAATAGGAAGCAAATTGAGAGACTAGTGGATTTGAATAGTTATGCAGCTTACTATGAAAGGAAAGGTATCTGGTTCGGGCTAAATCTGCAACATATGGGACATTAAGGTCTTTATGGATAAGTTTATTGGTGACAAAGTAAGGGGCATTGAGGATTTTGGATTATAAGGATTGGATACGAAATGAATTGGATCGTTTAGCCTCCACTAAGCCCCAAAGTCAACTCCGTACGTCCAAATAGTTCTAATCACAGTCTAGTAAATAAGTCTAGGTAAGATAGTGAATAGCTATAAGTAAATAAGCCTAATTTAATTATTGCAATTGGTGGGGCGTTGAGAAAACAAACGGCCCATTATTTTGCGCAAGTAATAGATTTTCACAATTATAACAATTACAAGTTGTTTGAACAACTCTAAAGTGGGATTGAAGTCCTGTCACCATGAGATTCCACTTATCCAGGTTCGACTGTATATATATATATATATTAGTTCTCAAACCTAGGTATCAAAACAGATGTTTTGAGTTGAATTTATTTCATTCTAGACGTAGGTTGTATAGTTAGTGATATTGTATTATGAACCTACAGCTATACAGGGTGAGTATCTGTTAGTGTAAAAAAAAAAAAAAAAAAAAAAAAAAAAAAAAAAAAAAAAAAAAAAAAAAAAAAAAAAAAAGTGTGTGTGCTCTAGACCACATGGTGGAAGTGAAAACTTCATTGAACGTTTGATAACGTTAACCGAACAAAACCTTAGTTCTTATATACAATCTAAATGTTTTGGTTAACTTACTTGACCAATTTCATTTTGTTTTAATTCCAGGAACAAGTCGTGAGTAATTATTTAACACAATAGAATACGTTTTCCGGGGTTTCAAATGAAAAACCGATCACGAAAAGTAAACAAACGAAACAGGTTACAACAGCACGCTGGGATGCCGGGAGTCCTCAGTGTTGCCAGCTTATTACACACGCATGATTTTTCCGATTTGTTGTATGCGCTGATTTGATGTATAGCTGATGATTTGATGTATAGCTGATTGTATTCTAAAGTAGAGTTGCGTATGATGCGTCATAATAATATTAATAAGGTTTGGAATTATTTTGAATATTTTGAAAAGACTAGATAGCGCACTGTACTCCGGATTCAGTGCCGAGTTCGCTCCGGATTCAGTGCCGAGCTCACGCTTAGTCGAGTCGAGCCGATTCTACCCGAAACAGCGTTACATATTCGGGCGTGACGGCTCAATCTCATTCACACCTCACAAAAAGTTTTGCTGAGCCCTCACAAAAAAGTTTTGCTGAGCGCGCCTAAAGAAGTTTTCACTTCAAAAAGTGTGTGTGCTCTAGACCACATGGTGGAAGTGAAAACTTCATTGAACGTTTGATAACGTTAACCGAACAAAACCTTAGTTCTTATATACAATCTAAATGTTTTGGTTAACTTACTTGACCAATTTCATTTTGTTTTAATTCCAGGAACAAGTCGTGAGTAATTATTTAACACAATAGAATACGTTTTCCGGGGTTTCAAATGAAAAACCGATCACGAAAAGTAAACAAACGAAACAGGTTACAACAGCACGCTGGGATGCCGGGAGTCCTCAGTGTTGCCAGCTTATTACACACGCATGATTTTTCCGATTTGTTGTATGCGCTGATTTGATGTATAGCTGATGATTTGATGTATAGCTGATTGTATTCTAAAGTAGAGTTGCGTATGATGCGTCATAATAATATTAATAAGGTTTGGAATTATTTTGAATATTTTGAAAAGACTAGATAGCGCACTGTACTCCGGATTCAGTGCCGAGTTCGCTCCGGATTCAGTGCCGAGCTCACGCTTAGTCGAGTCGAGCCGATTCTACCCGAAACAGCGTTACATATTCGGGCGTGACGGCTCAATCTCATTCACACCTCACAAAAAGTTTTGCTGAGCCCTCACAAAAAAGTTTTGCTGAGCGCGCCTAAAGAAGTTTTCACTTCAAAAACGTAATTTAGAAAAATATAAAAAGTGTGTGTGCTCTAGACCACATGGTGGAAGTGAAAACTTCATTGAACGTTTGATAACGTTAACCGAACAAAACCTTAGTTCTTATATACAATCTAAATGTTTTGGTTAACTTACTTGACCAATTTCATTTTGTTTTAATTCCAGGAACAAGTCGTGAGTAATTATTTAACACAATAGAATACGTTTTCCGGGGTTTCAAATGAAAAACCGATCACGAAAAGTAAACAAACGAAACAGGTTACAACAGCACGCTGGGATGCCGGGAGTCCTCAGTGTTGCCAGCTTATTACACACGCATGATTTTTCCGATTTGTTGTATGCGCTGATTTGATGTATAGCTGATTGTATTCTAAAGTAGAGTTGCGTATGATGCGTCATAATAATATTAATAAGGTTTGGAATTATTTTGAATATTTTGAAAAGACTAGATAGCGCACTGTACTCCGGATTCAGTGCCGAGTTCGCTCCGGATTCAGTGCCGAGCTCACGCTTAGTCGAGTCGAGCCGATTCTACCCGAAACAGCGTTACATATTCGGGCGTGACGGCTCAATCTCATTCACACCTCACAAAAAGTTTTGCTGAGCCCTCACAAAAAAGTTTTGCTGAGCGCGCCTAAAGAAGTTTTCACTTCAAAAAGTGTGTGTGCTCTAGACCACATGGTGGAAGTGAAAACTTCATTGAACGTTTGATAACGTTAACCGAACAAAACCTTAGTTCTTATATACAATCTAAATGTTTTGGTTAACTTACTTGACCAATTTCATTTTGTTTTAATTCCAGGAACAAGTCGTGAGTAATTATTTAACACAATAGAATACGTTTTCCGGGGTTTCAAATGAAAAACCGATCACGAAAAGTAAACAAACGAAACAGGTTACAACAGCACGCTGGGATGCCGGGAGTCCTCAGTGTTGCCAGCTTATTACACACGCATGATTTTTCCGATTTGTTGTATGCGCTGATTTGATGTATAGCTGATGATTTGATGTATAGCTGATTGTATTCTAAAGTAGAGTTGCGTATGATGCGTCATAATAATATTAATAAGGTTTGGAATTATTTTGAATATTTTGAAAAGACTAGATAGCGCACTGTACTCCGGATTCAGTGCCGAGTTCGCTCCGGATTCAGTGCCGAGCTCACGCTTAGTCGAGTCGAGCCGATTCTACCCGAAACAGCGTTACATATTCGGGCGTGACGGCTCAATCTCATTCACACCTCACAAAAAGTTTTGCTGAGCCCTCACAAAAAAGTTTTGCTGAGCGCGCCTAAAGAAGTTTTCACTTCAAAAAAAAAGTGTGTGTGCTCTAGACCACATGGTGGAAGTGAAAACTTCATTGAACGTTTGATAACGTTAACCGAACAAAACCTTAGTTCTTATATACAATCTAAATGTTTTGGTTAACTTACTTGACCAATTTCATTTTGTTTTAATTCCAGGAACAAGTCGTGAGTAATTATTTAACACAATAGAATACGTTTTCCGGGGTTTCAAATGAAAAACCGATCACGAAAAGTAAACAAACGAAACAGGTTACAACAGCACGCTGGGATGCCGGGAGTCCTCAGTGTTGCCAGCTTATTACACACGCATGATTTTTCCGATTTGTTGTATGCGCTGATTTGATGTATAGCTGATGATTTGATGTATAGCTGATTGTATTCTAAAGTAGAGTTGCGTATGATGCGTCATAATAATATTAATAAGGTTTGGAATTATTTTGAATATTTTGAAAAGACTAGATAGCGCACTGTACTCCGGATTCAGTGCCGAGTTCGCTCCGGATTCAGTGCCGAGCTCACGCTTAGTCGAGTCGAGCCGATTCTACCCGAAACAGCGTTACATATTCGGGCGTGACGGCTCAATCTCATTCACACCTCACAAAAAGTTTTGCTGAGCCCTCACAAAAAAGTTTTGCTGAGCGCGCCTAAAGAAGTTTTCACTTCAAAAAGTGTGTGTGCTCTAGACCACATGGTGGAAGTGAAAACTTCATTGAACGTTTGATAACGTTAACCGAACAAAACCTTAGTTCTTATATACAATCTAAATGTTTTGGTTAACTTACTTGACCAATTTCATTTTGTTTTAATTCCAGGAACAAGTCGTGAGTAATTATTTAACACAATAGAATACGTTTTCCGGGGTTTCAAATGAAAAACCGATCACGAAAAGTAAACAAACGAAACAGGTTACAACAGCACGCTGGGATGCCGGGAGTCCTCAGTGTTGCCAGCTTATTACACACGCATGATTTTTCCGATTTGTTGTATGCGCTGATTTGATGTATAGCTGATGATTTGATGTATAGCTGATTGTATTCTAAAGTAGAGTTGCGTATGATGCGTCATAATAATATTAATAAGGTTTGGAATTATTTTGAATATTTTGAAAAGACTAGATAGCGCACTGTACTCCGGATTCAGTGCCGAGTTCGCTCCGGATTCAGTGCCGAGCTCACGCTTAGTCGAGTCGAGCCGATTCTACCCGAAACAGCGTTACATATTCGGGCGTGACGGCTCAATCTCATTCACACCTCACAAAAAGTTTTGCTGAGCCCTCACAAAAAAGTTTTGCTGAGCGCGCCTAAAGAAGTTTTCACTTCAAAAAAAAAAAAAAAAAAAAAAAAAAAAAAAAGTGTGTGTGCTCTAGACCACATGGTGGAAGTGAAAACTTCATTGAACGTTTGATAACGTTAACCGAACAAAACCTTAGTTCTTATATACAATCTAAATGTTTTGGTTAACTTACTTGACCAATTTCATTTTGTTTTAATTCCAGGAACAAGTCGTGAGTAATTATTTAACACAATAGAATACGTTTTCCGGGGTTTCAAATGAAAAACCGATCACGAAAAGTAAACAAACGAAACAGGTTACAACAGCACGCTGGGATGCCGGGAGTCCTCAGTGTTGCCAGCTTATTACACACGCATGATTTTTCCGATTTGTTGTATGCGCTGATTTGATGTATAGCTGATGATTTGATGTATAGCTGATTGTATTCTAAAGTAGAGTTGCGTATGATGCGTCATAATAATATTAATAAGGTTTGGAATTATTTTGAATATTTTGAAAAGACTAGATAGCGCACTGTACTCCGGATTCAGTGCCGAGTTCGCTCCGGATTCAGTGCCGAGCTCACGCTTAGTCGAGTCGAGCCGATTCTACCCGAAACAGCGTTACATATTCGGGCGTGACGGCTCAATCTCATTCACACCTCACAAAAAGTTTTGCTGAGCCCTCACAAAAAAGTTTTGCTGAGCGCGCCTAAAGAAGTTTTCACTTCAAAAAAAAGTGTGTGTGCTCTAGACCACATGGTGGAAGTGAAAACTTCATTGAACGTTTGATAACGTTAACCGAACAAAACCTTAGTTCTTATATACAATCTAAATGTTTTGGTTAACTTACTTGACCAATTTCATTTTGTTTTAATTCCAGGAACAAGTCGTGAGTAATTATTTAACACAATAGAATACGTTTTCCGGGGTTTCAAATGAAAAACCGATCACGAAAAGTAAACAAACGAAACAGGTTACAACAGCACGCTGGGATGCCGGGAGTCCTCAGTGTTGCCAGCTTATTACACACGCATGATTTTTCCGATTTGTTGTATGCGCTGATTTGATGTATAGCTGATGATTTGATGTATAGCTGATTGTATTCTAAAGTAGAGTTGCGTATGATGCGTCATAATAATATTAATAAGGTTTGGAATTATTTTGAATATTTTGAAAAGACTAGATAGCGCACTGTACTCCGGATTCAGTGCCGAGTTCGCTCCGGATTCAGTGCCGAGCTCACGCTTAGTCGAGTCGAGCCGATTCTACCCGAAACAGCGTTACATATTCGGGCGTGACGGCTCAATCTCATTCACACCTCACAAAAAGTTTTGCTGAGCCCTCACAAAAAAGTTTTGCTGAGCGCGCCTAAAGAAGTTTTCACTTCAAAAAAGGGTGAAACTAGATCAAAAACGTACCAAAATGCCGCAGACCTCACCTTTCTATTCCAATCCGTTGCAGATATACGATAAATCAAAGACTTTTTTGAGGAAACCACGTTTTTTTTTTTTTTTTTTTTTTTTTTCCATAAAAGCTGAAATATCTCCATTTTGTTTAAATATCATTGGGTTATAAACCTTACATTGAAAATCTAATAAAATAAATCCTAAATTATAGTAATAAAAAAAAAATGTAATAACATAAGATCCTCTGATCTGGTGGCTTTATTGACAGTTTTCCTTTATTTTCGATTATGCAATAATTTTTCTCTTTGCTTTTTATTCTAATGAAGAGTTTATGTTCAAAGTGCACATTTCCATTAAGGGACTGTCATAATGTTTTATTTACACAAGTAACTGATTTGTATGCCAAATGAAAACACCATGTTGTTTCGGTTTCGTAAGTAAATTTCTTCATGAAATCCAAACAAATTCATGTGAGTTTTGCGAATAGTTTTTTTCGAAAAACGGTGAGCGTTGTATTGATAGAAGACATTGTGGCTTCCCCGAATAAGGTGAAGATCAAGCTGTTCCTTAGATACCAAGTTTGTAAAATTCAAGGTTACAAGTACTTAGCTATTATAAGAAATTTAATGCTAAATCTGAAAATGTGGCCAAAATTTGAAAAATATTTAGACAAAATGGAGATATTACAGTTTTTATGGTAAAAAACGTGGTTTCCTAAAAATGTCTGTGATTAATCGTATATCTGCAATGGATTGGAATAGAAAGGTGAGGTCTGCTGCATTTTTCTACATTTTTGATCTAGTTTCACCCAATTTCTTTTAGTTTACACTAACACTAAGAGGTACTCACCCTGTTTAAAGAACTACTCACTAGTAGCACTTCACTTCAATAAATGTTCTAAATTAGAAGGTCTCTTGGCCATCTTTTTGTCAGACGCCTCAGATGATCATCAGGAATGGAGTTTACTATTAAAAGATAGGTATCTGCTTTGGGCCATATGGACACATATGGAAAATTAGAAACTTCATGGATTGTTTGTGACATTGTAAGAAGCATTAAGGATTTTAAGAGCAATTTTAGATTGTAAGGATTTTGAAAAATATTTAAACAAAATGGAGATATTACAGCTTTTATGGAAAAAAAAACGTGGTTTCCTCAAAAAAGTCTTTGATTCATCGTATATCTGAAACGGATTGGAATAGAAAGGTGAGGTCTGCGGCAGTTTGCTAAATTTTTGATCTAGTTTCACCCAATTCTTTTTTTTTACACAAAGAGATACTCACCCTGTATAGAACCTACTATACAAAATAATATTATAACATAATTACTAAAATAATATACCAAGTACTATAGTAATATATAGTTCTAGACTAGATTATACTCTATAGAAGAGATGTGTAGGAGGACAGAAGGGGAGCGGCCTAGTTCTGTGTGGGCCGAGTTGAACCAGTCCTTCAGCTTCTACCCTTCTTCTTATTCTCCTGTTTTGTTATCTTATATTGTTTTTCTTAATATTAAAAACAAAATATATTTATAGTTTAAAATCGATATAAACTTAAAAATTAACAAAGAAATTAGGTACAGTTTAAAAAAAACTAGAAGAACACGTTTTTATAGTAAACCTAACTAAAAAGTTAAGTCTGGTGAACAATTTACGGCAGTCAGGCATTTTAATTTTTAGAGTTCAAGGTTCGAAGCTAGTTCCCCTGTACTAATAGTGATTTGTTTGCAATTTTAACAAAGTTTAACCAAATTCAACCAACAATTTTTGGTTTTTTGACATATCTCAGAGTGGGAATGGGCAAATTTATTACTTTAAAAATCCTATTTTACACAAAAAGTAATGATATACAACGTTTAGTATGTAACATTTTTTTATTCGATTAGCCATTGTAATGAAGTCATGACCAATACTAACTTTTTTTGAAAGTGTACAAAATTCGTCGATATTTGACAATCAAATTAAGACGCCTAAATCAAATTCTGCTTAAGAGGTGTTTTTAGACAAACAGTTTTAAAACTTTAGTTTTATAAAGATAATATTTTTCGATTGCAGCATTTTTGTGTACTTTTTTTTTTTTTCAAATTCTGAAAAAAGTTCAAAAAGTTTGAATTTTTTTGCTCCCAAACATTTCCCCTTATCAAATTTAGATGTATTTTTGATATTTTATTCTCTGGACCCATTTGGTTCAAATAGAACATACCTACTACTTCATGCTTTGCCCCCGTTGACCCCGTTTTGGGGGGTATTTAGATTGGACTAAGTAAGAACATTAAAACAAAGTTGTGCAATTATTGTGTTGTCATTGGTTCTTGAAACGTGTGCAAATTTGCATTTTAATCAGATTGCTGGAAATCAGTGAAAATTACAATGAAAGATTCCATTACATACAGGTCAAGTTAATAAAAGCGTGTTAAAACAAAACAAAAAAAAACAACAAAAAAAACAACAACATAATTTTCGCTTTACCTGTTTTCCTTGACAGCGTTCAAATTAATAAATAATGGCGTAAGTCTGTAGATCCTAATTAAATAAATTATATTGATGAATTATATTGATATCAAAAGCACAAACAATAAACATCTATATCAATATATTCTAAGCGTATAGTTTCGGCTTTGAGTGTACAGTGTACAGTGTGCAGTGTACAGTGTGCAGTGTACAGTGTACAGAATACAGTGTACAAAAAGTCAATTAGAAAAAAATTAATTAGTTCATGAAACATAAAAATAAAATTACAATTTATACAATATATTTCTGTTAGTTTCTTTTTCTTATTATTAACATTCGTCCAGCCTGGCTTAAAATTTCACTTCAATAACTCTCAATTTATTGTTTTATTGCCTTCATCGACAACTGACAAAATCAACCCAGAACACAAATTAACCAAATTCATTATGTAGGACTTACCTGGGGCCAGTGCTGCCGATTCTGAAATAACATTTTTCCCCCGCGGCAAAGCAAAACTTCCCCAATTTCTCCCCAACCGTTTCAAAACTTTCCCCCGATTTCCCCCAAATGACAAATGAGTAATGTTGCATATCAACTTTAAAAATGAGGCATTAAGTTCATAAATATCTTGATATCTTGACTAGAAATTAAGATATTCTTCGGATATTTAATGTAATTTATGTAATTAGATATTGTTATAAAATTAAAAAGGATACTTATTATAGCCACTAGTTCGAATCGATTATTTAAAATTAAAATCGATTAAAAAATTCAAATTTACCCCTCGGGAGAAAATATATCCCAAATCGACAGCCCTACTGATGACGTGAAACCTTCAATGATAGCTCGAATGTCCTCCGAATTACCTCCAAAAGTGCAAAGGCTTCTAAACTTTCGCCCCAGAGGAAAATTACCCCCTACTAATTACATTAAGTAGCCCTACCTGGGGCCCACACGTAAAACAAAAGCGTCTCAGTTCAAACAAGAGACAACTCCAAAACTGTCAGGTTCACATATAGCTCACAGCATTCAGGTTCACATATAGCTCACAGCATTCAGGTTCACATATAGCTCACAGCATTCAGGTTCACATATAGCTCACAGCATTTAGGTTCACATATAGCTCACAGCATTCAGGTTCACATATAGCTCACAGCATTCAGGTTTACATATAGCTCAAAGCATTCAGGTTCACATATAGCTCACAGCATTCAGGTTTACATATAGCTCACAGCATTCAGGTTTACATATAGCTCACAGCATTCAGGTTACATATAGCTCACAGCATTCAGGTTCACATATAGCTCACATCATTCAGGTTCACATATAGCTCACAGCATTCAGGTTTACATATAGCTCACAGCATTCAGGTTTACATATAGCTCACAGCATTCAGGTTCACATATAGCTCACATCATTCAGGTTCACATATAGCTCACAGCATTCAGGTTTACATATAGCTCACAGCATTCAGGTTTACATATAGCTCACAGCATTCAGGTTCACATATAGCTCACAACATTCAGGTTTACATATAGCTCACAGCATTCAGGTTCACATATAGCTCACATCATTCAGGTTCACATATAGCTCACAGCATTCAGGTTTACATATAGCTCACAGCATTCAGGTTTACATATAGCTCACAGCATTTAGGTTCACATATAGCTCACAGCATTCAGGTTTACATATAGCTCACAGCATTCAGGTTTACATATAGCTCACAGCATTCAGGTTCACATATAGCTCACAGCATTCAGGTTCACATATAGCTCACAGCATTCAGGTTTACATATAGCTCACAGCATTCAGGTTTACATATAGCTCACAGCATTCAGGTTCACATATAGCTCACAGCATTCAGGTTCACATATAGCTCACAGCATTCAGGTTCACATATAGCTCACAGCATTCAGGTTCACATATAGCTCACAGCATTCAGGTTCACATATAGCTCACAGCATTCAGGTTCACATATAGCTCACAGCATTCAGGTTCACATATAGCTCACAGCATTCAGGTTCACATATAGCTCACATCATTCAGGTTTACATATAGCTCACAGCATTCAGGTTGACATATAGCTCACAGCATTCAGGTTTACATATAGCTCACAGCATTCAGGTTGACATATAGCTCACAGCATTCAGGTTTACATATAGCTCACAGCATTCAGGTTCACATATAGCTCACAGCATTCAGGTTCACATATAGCTCACAGCATTCAGGTTTACATATAGCTCACAGCATTCAGGTTTACATATAGCTCACAGCATTCAGGTTTACATATAGCTCACAGCATTCAGGTTTACATATACCTCACAGCATTCAGGTTGACATATAGCTCACAGCATTCAGGTTCACTTATAGCTCACAGCATTCAGGTTGACATATAGCTCACAGCATTCAGGTTTACATATAGCTCACAGCATTCAGGTTTACATATAGCTCACAGCATTCAGGTTTACATATAGCTCACAGCATTCAGGTTTACATATAGCTCACAGCATTCAGGTTTACATATAGCTCACAGCATTCAGGTTGACATATAGCTCACAGCATTCAGGTTTACATATAGCTCACAGCATTCAGGTTTACATATAGCTCACAGCATTCAGGTTCACATATAGCTTACAGCATTCAGGTTTACATATAGCTCACAGCATTCAGGTTGACATATAGTTCACAGCATTCAGGTTCACATATAGCTCACAGCATTCAGGTTGACATATAGCTCACAGCATTCAGGTTTACATATAGCTCACAGCATTCAGGTTGACATATAGCTCACAGCATTCAGGTTTACATATAGCTCACAGCATTCAGGTTCACATATAGCTCACAGCATTGAGGTTGACATATAGCTCACAGCATTCAGGTTGACATATAGCTCACAGCATTCAGGTTTACATATAGCTCACAGCATTCAGGTTTACATATAGCTCACAGCATTCAGGTTTACATATAGCTCACAGCATTCAGGTTGACATATAGCTCACAGCATTCAGGTTTACATATAGCTCACAGCATTCAGGTTTACATATAGCTCACAGCATTCAGGTTTACATATAGCTCACAGCATTCAGGTTGACATATAGCTCACAGCATTCAGGTTTACATATAGCTCACAGCATTCAGGTTTACATATAGCTCACAGCATTCAGGTTTACATATAGCTCACAGCATTCAGGTTTACATATAGCTCACAGCATTCAGGTTGACATATAGCTCACAGCATTCAGGTTGACATATAGCTCACAGCATTCAGGTTTACATATAGCTCACAGCATTCAGGTCCACATATAGCTCACAGCATTCAGGTTTACATATAGCTCACAGCATTCAGGTTTACATATAGCTCACAGCATTCAGGTTTACATATAGCTCACAGCATTCAGGTTCACATATAGCTCACAGCATTCAGGTTTACATATAACTCACAGCATTCAGGTTCACATATAGCTCACAGCATTCAGGTTTACATATAGCTCACAGCATTCAGGTTCACATATAGCTCACAGCATTCAGGTTTACATATAACTCACAGCATTCAGGTTCACATATAGCTCACAGCATTCAGGTTTACATATAGCTCACAGCATTCAGGTTTACATATAACTTACAGCATTCAGGTTTATCGATTATCAACATGGCGAACCTTTTTTTATATTGTGATTAAAAATTTGACTCACGTACCTTTAGTTGTAAGGACTGATAATGCATTCCATTATCCACAACAGTTCTTTAATAGCATGCCTTCCTGGACTACCAACTCATACATTAAAATTAAAGAATGGATCTCCAATCTCACCTAATCTGAGCAATTTAAACCAGGTTAAAAATTACTTACTGCTATGTGTGAAAATATCATTGGAAACATAATCCTCAATTGCATAATGAAGTATGCATTATTTTTATCGATAAACAAATAAAAATTCAATCATTAGTTAATAGTCGAATTAAAGCGAGGCCGCTACAAGGGTTCATAGTACACTGTACATTGTATATACGAGTACAGTATAATTGCATCTTAAATATTTTGATTTTATTATTTTGTTTAAATTTTAGCATATCCAGGTAGCTATTGTCTGATTGCAATCACATTCATCTCTACTACAAAACTACCCTAACTAAGTGAGCCAGATTAGTAATTTTCTTTCAATAAATGCGGTTAAAAAAATTAATAAACTTGGCCAGATAACAAATGATTTTAACATAATTTTAAATAATTCATTTTTCTTCAGATAAGCGCTGGGTAAGAAGTAATCATAAAACTCGTTACAGACCACTCTCTGGTATTTGTATTGTCCTGGAAGTAAATTCATTTTTAGGTTCTTTTTTTGGGATAGCCCAGGTCCCGCTCCTGGGAGAAGAATAGGGAACTAATTAGAAGGAAACCTTCATTAGCCGCTCAAGACAAAGGACCGAAGGACAAAGGACTCTCTTCTAGCTGATTGGATATTGTTTTTGTTGTTGTCGTATATTGTTGTTGTTGTCTAGCGAGAGCAATCAGGAGCAGGGCGCTACCCCCCGGCCGGATAATAAAATATATTTTAGAGGCCCCATAATTAAGATGCCTTAACAATCTCATCACATGGTATGCATCAATAATAGCATTATGCTGAAATACTTGTGTACAGTGGGAGGCGAGGTAGCTGACTGAGTAAGGCGTTTCACTACCAACCTCCCTCCTTATGGCTCCGCTTCAGGGTCGGAATACTATCCTTGGGAACATACAGCCTCATTAAAGTGGGTACCCTTAAATGGGGAAAAAAATATCGGTGTGTGGCTGTGTCAATACGTTTATGTAACGTGTTATATTTTCTGAATAAAATATTTTTATCTATGTATTTAGGATACAAGCAAGGAAACTAATAATTATTGTGTTACAATATAGCTTTATTAATTATAGATCTGTGATACGAAAAGTATGATACCAATGGCAAACAAGATACATCTAGTTTTCTGGTAAAGGTTAAATCAATACAGGTATTACATTACCTAACGTTGTTGGAGAAGTTTCAATTTAAGACAAATTGAACTCGCTGAGCATGAAGTCGGGCAATGAGCGGTTTTGCTAGGTATCCACATTAAAGTCTCTAACTATCATAACTGGTGTAGTAAGAGCAGGCTCGTTATCGGGTATAATTTTAGTAATGTTTTTGAAACATTTTAACAACGATCGTAACATAAAGAGGTGGATATACACACATCCGAGTGCAAATATGAAGATGCCATTGACCGTTACGTTTACTAGACATACATCACCAGGTGTTGCGCCTTTCATTTCCGAAACGTCATTGTTGACTCTATAACAATCAGTAAAGCTATTGATGTTGCGATATATGGCGAAACCACCGCCTCTGCGATTTGATGATGATTCCGCTACCGATGGTGTAGCTGCATTTCTTTGTTCTTAGTGGTATTACAATATAAACTCAGCTCAAAGCTAGGGACATTCACTGGCATGAAATTTTTCATCCAAGTTTAACTGATAAATAATCAGATCGGTTGATGATTGTATCAGGAGAGATGTCTTCTGAGTGCGCGACCTAGCTTTGTGCATTAATTGTGGTAATAATTATATAACAATTACTGATCAGGAACTGTATCACAAAATTTTTGATAATATTTTTTATTCTAACACCTTATTATATTCACTGTCACTAATTTAAACTAATGTTTTATATACAATCGGAATAAAAGACAGTTGACGGTTAAAACTTAATGGAATATCGTAGCTTTTCCGTCTCAAAAGTTATACTAATGGCAAATCTCGATACGGAGCAAATTCCTCAAAATGTACGTTCCCAGCACTGTTTGATTCGGTCATATTATTATTATCATGATTATGATATTATTATCATCCTATTGCTCTTGAGATGCCCTTTCCAACCGTATACGATCTCTGTATTTGGCTCTGGCTTTTCGACGCGAATAGGCCGACTTTATATATTTTTGATAATATTTTTTTATTCTAACACCTTATTATATTCACTGTCACTACTTTAAACTAATGTTTTATATATAATCGATAGATGTTGACGACAGCTTACGATTAAAACAAACATTGTAGCTTCTTCGAGTCAAAAGTTATACTTATTTCAAATCTCGATACGCAGCAAAATAATCTCAAAATTGCGGCGTTTCCCCCTCCAGCACGCGCCATGCGTCACTTTTCTCACTTGTAATGAATTTTTTGATCCTTTAGCTATCCAGTGGTATAATTTAATTTTGGATGTAGAGGATATATAAAACTACAACGCCAAACTCTATCTCTTGATTTCTCTTGGTTTTTTGGATTGTAAGTGGTAAAGGTTTACTTTGTTTTTATTATTAAGTTGACAACTAACATATTACATATTAGTCAGAAGATAGTGTAATATAAAATTAGTTATTTAAACCTAAAAGGATATCTTTTAAAACATGGACAAAATTGAAAGAATTTTAACACAGTTGAGTTTTATGTTTTTAATGGAATTTTCCTACTTTTGAAGTGAAAACTTCTTTAGGCGCGCTCAGCAAAACTTTTTTGTGAGGGCTCAGCAAAACTTTTTGTGAGGTGTGAATGAGATTGAGCCGTCACGCCCGAATATGTAACGCTGTTTCGGGTAGAATCGGCTCGACTCGACTAAGCGTGAGCTCGGCACTGAATCCGGAGCGAACTCGGCACTGAATCCGGAGTACAGTGCGCTATCTAGTCTTTTCAAAATATTCAAAATAATTCCAAACCTTATTAATATTATTATGACGCATCATACGCAACTCTACTTTAGAATACAATCAGCTATACATCAAATCATCAGCTATACATCAAATCAGCGCATACAACAAATCGGAAAAATCATGCGTGTGTAATAAGCTGGCAACACTGAGGACTCCCGGCATCCCAGCGTGCTGTTGTAACCTGTTTCGTTTGTTTACTTTTCGTGATCGGTTTTTCATTTGAAACCCCGGAAAACGTATTCTATTGTGTTAAATAATTACTCACGACTTGTTCCTGGAATTAAAACAAAATGAAATTGGTCAAGTAAGTTAACCAAAACATTTAGATTGTATATAAGAACTAAGGTTTTGTTCGGTTAACGTTATCAAACGTTCAATGAAGTTTTCACTTCCACCATGTGGTCTAGAGCACACACACTTTTTTTTTTTTTTAATTTATTTATTTTTTTTTAAGTTAGAGTGTCAACTTAAAAATCTGATGTGTCAATAACTGTCAGGTTTATAAATGAATACCTAAAGAAAAAAATAAATATTTAGATATTGTTCTGTGTGAATAACTGTATTTATCCGTCTACTTTCAGTTATTACTGCTAGTGGTGGTTCAGAAATACTGGACCTGTTATTTTGCGTCCCAGTTACCGATCATCAGAAGTAACAGGTACGAGATACTTGCTTACTCACTTCAGTACTAGGAAGAACATTCATACCTATTACCTTCGTACTATTCGTACTATACCAGGTATGCAAGTTCAAAATGTCGTTTTAATTCCAATAGAATGCGCTCTTAGCCTATTGAAGGATTTGCTTATCTCTAAACGCTATTTTGTTTGTTAGTCATTTGTTTACAAAAGTCAGTTGATTTTAAGTCGTTTACGTGGACGTATCATACCTTTCTTTGGTGTTAAAAATGTCTAATTTTAAGCCAAATAAAGAGCATTTGCGGCATGTCATGATTTTCTTATTTAATCAAAAGAAAAAGGCATCTGAATGTCATCGAATTCTTGTTGAGACTTATGGCGATGTTGCTCCAACCGTCAGGACATGTGAATGTTGGTTTCAAAGTTTCAAACGTGGTGATTTTGATGTTACTGATCAAAAACGAGAAAATCGACCAAAAAAGTTTGAGGACTTCGAATTGCAATCTTTATTAGACGAAGACAATACCCAAACCCAACAAATGATGGCAGAACAGTTGAATGTCACTAGGCAAGCCATTTCCGATCGCCTGAGAGCTATGGGAAAGATTCAAAAGGTTGGGAAATGGGTTCTACATGAATTGGACGAACGACAGATGATTAAAAAAAAAAAAAAAAAAAAAAAAAAAAAACGAAAAACTGTGTGCGAAATGCTGCTTTTACGCCACGAAAGAAAGGGTTTTTTGCATCGAGTTGTAACTGGCGATGAAAAATGGATTTATTTTCAGAATCCCAAACGAAAAAAAATCATGGGTAACGCCAGGACAACCATCCACATCGAGTGCAAGACCGGATCGTTTTGGGAAGAAGACAATGCTGTGTGTGTGTGGTGGGATCAGAAGGGAGTAGTCTACTACGAGCTTCTCAAACCCGGCGAAACAGTCAATACCGAGCGCTACCGACAACAAATGATCAATTTGAGTCACGCATTGATCGAAAAAACGCCCAGAATGGGCTCACAGGCACGCCAAAGTCATTCTTCAGCATGATAACGCTCCTGCACATTCAGCCAGATTGACTAAGGAAACGATTTCTTCGCTTGGTTGGGAACTCCTACCCCACCCGCCGTATTCACCTGACCTGGCGCCTTCTGATTATCACCTCTTCTCATCGATGGGACACTCATTGGCGGAGCAACACTTCAACAATTTCGAAAACGTACGAAAATGGCTCGATGAATGGATTCCAAATAAAGATGAAGCATTCTTTTGGAATGGTATCCATATATTGCCCGAGAGATGGGCAAAATGTGTAGAAAGCGAGGGTCAGTACTGTGAATAAAATATATTATACTTTTTTTTAAAATTACTGTGTATTTATTTTAAGAAATAAACGACATTTTAAACTTGCATACCTGGTATAGTATTTTTACTTGTCATCTCTACCTGTTTACCTAAACCAGGCTTTTTACATCCACTCTCGTACGAGTATTTTCTGGTAAAATGTCAGCCAGTCTTCATTGTATTAGGCAATCTAACATTCTTTTTTATTATATTATTGTTAATTTTAATAATAATTAAAATACACTTAAATACGAAATCTATAGAAAAGTAATTATATTATTTTTGCTAGTCATAAATCAAATAAAAAATATGTATGCTGTTATAAAACATCTAACATCTTAAATAATAATATGCCAATTATTTACTATCTTGTTGATAATTCATTAATGTTATAAATTAAAGTTTTATTAACTGTAATCAGCTAAAAAAAAAAAAAAAAAAAAGTGTGTGTGCTCTAGACCACATGGTGGAAGTGAAAACTTCATTGAACGTTTGATAACGTTAACCGAACAAAACCTTAGTTCTTATATACAATCTAAATGTTTTGGTTAACTTACTTGACCAATTTCATTTTGTTTTTTTAATTCCAGGAACAAGTCGTGAGTAATTATTTAACACAATAGAATACGTTTTCCGGGGTTTCAAATGAAAAACCGATCACGAAAAGTAAACAAACGAAACAGGTTACAACAGCACGCTGGGATGCCGGGAGTCCTCAGTGTTGCCAGCTTATTACACACGCATGATTTTTCCGATTTGTTGTATGCGCTGATTTGATGTATAGCTGATGATTTGATGTATAGCTGATTGTATTCTAAAGTAGAGTTGCGTATGATGCGTCATAATAATATTAATAAGGTTTGGAATTATTTTGAATATTTTGAAAAGACTAGATAGCGCACTGTACTCCGGATTCAGTGCCGAGTTCGCTCCGGATTCAGTGCCGAGCTCACGCTTAGTCGAGTCGAGCCGATTCTACCCGAAACAGCGTTACATATTCGGGCGTGACGGCTCAATCTCATTCACACCTCACAAAAAGTTTTGCTGAGCCCTCACAAAAAAGTTTTGCTGAGCGCGCCTAAAGAAGTTTTCACTTCAAAAATAATAATTGATCTTCATTTAACTACCAGTATTTTGTCAATTTTTTAAAAAACGTTTTATGGGAAAATTGTATTTTATAAAAACAATGAGATGGAAAGATTTTTAAAAAATGACCATACATATATTTATTATATATTTGGATATATATAATATATATATATATATATATATATATATATATATATATATATATATATATATATATATATATTATATATATAGACTAACAATTCTAGTACACAACTAACCTAGGGGAGTGAGTTTAAACAGACAGTTAACAAGGGTTAGTGGGGAAAAACCCTATTTCTAGAATATATAAGAAATATATATATTATTAAAAAGGTAATTGAACATTTAAACTTATTGATTAGGGCCGATACTGAATAGGTAACAGATATGGGAGTAATAGCTATGCTAAAATATCAGTGTAACAGGGTAAACAAGTACGAGTATGGAGAGACGCTTACCTTGAGACAAGTAACAGATATTTTTGAAGTGAAAACTTCTTTAGGCGCGCTCAGCAAAACTTTTTTGTGAGGGCTCAGCAAAACTTTTTGTGAGGTGTGAATGAGATTGAGCCGTCACGCCCGAATATGTAACGCTGTTTCGGGTAGAATCGGCTCGACTCGACTAAGCGTGAGCTCGGCACTGAATCCGGAGCGAACTCGGCACTGAATCCGGAGTACAGTGCGCTATCTAGTCTTTTCAAAATATTCAAAATAATTCCAAACCTTATTAATATTATTATGACGCATCATACGCAACTCTACTTTAGAATACAATCAGCTATACATCAAATCATCAGCTATACATCAAATCAGCGCATACAACAAATCGGAAAAATCATGCGTGTGTAATAAGCTGGCAACACTGAGGACTCCCGGCATCCCAGCGTGCTGTTGTAACCTGTTTCGTTTGTTTACTTTTCGTGATCGGTTTTTCATTTGAAACCCCGGAAAACGTATTCTATTGTGTTAAATAATTACTCACGACTTGTTCCTGGAATTAAAACAAAATGAAATTGGTCAAGTAAGTTAACCAAAACATTTAGATTGTATATAAGAACTAAGGTTTTGTTCGGTTAACGTTATCAAACGTTCAATGAAGTTTTCACTTCCACCATGTGGTCTAGAGCACACACACTTTTTTTTTTGGACTTGTTACTGAAAAATATCGGTTTAGACCATCCCTTTTTACTGCACTTAATTATGTTGTACAAGGCAGTGGAGGACTAACTTCCCGAAATGGAACCCCTGTTCCACCAAGTTGGTCAAACCCGGTTATGATTCCGATTGTTAACTTCGTATTCAAGATTCTCTTTTAATGATGGCTGTTTCTTATAACCTCACCTGTAACTTACCTTTCCTATAGTTTCAACTTTGGTTGTAATGTTTAGGGCTTTATATTCTTCGCGGAAGTAAATTGTAAAAGAAGTAAACACATTAGTTTCGATATTGATTTAGCGTTTTATCTATTTTGATGTTACTCCTATTTCCACTTCTTTATTATGAAAAGGTATAACAGAAGTTAATATTAGTTAATAATATGTTTTGTTGTAGGAATGAAGGAAAATAACCTTCTCTCTCTAAAATAAGCAATGAAATATTCGAAATATATCGAGTCAAACGGAAAACAATCGATATAAAGGTATAATTGGCGGAAGGATTAATGAAGAAGTGGTTGGATGTAGTTAGCTTTGATTAATATTCCTACCAATTCATTATCAAAGTAGTGTAGGATAGAAATAGGCTCTTGTGCCGAATCCGGCCACTCGCAATAATCGATCTTGTATAATTATATAAGTAACCTGCTTTGTAATTAAAACTTATGTTTTTTTAATTTCTTAACACAGATAAATCTATTTTGAATAGTAAAAATAAGTAAATGAAACATAATAATATTTCACTTGAGTTACGCATGATAGTATAGAAGGATCAATCCTAATAATAATATTTATTTTTAACAAAACAATTCTAATTTTCTAATTTAACACTTCCCTAAGCATGTTTTTTTCCAGTCCGTTGTTGTATGCGAATTAAATTCGAATTCTTCATTACAAAACTTGAATGTAGTGTATTGCTTAACCCAACTATAAATGAAATATATTAATACTTTTAATTTAACATTATTGGCCTGTAACCACTTATCACTTTTTAATCTTTTAGATGTACGAAACTCCTTCTTGCCATACCTCCACCCATCTTCTTTTCCCAGTGTTAGTATTATTTCGTGTTCGTTACAGCACATACGAACGTCGTACAAAATTTCCTTCTTCTGTAAAAAATCAACAGCAACAGTTTTTTTTTATCAGGAATATCTTTTACAAGTTGTAATAACCCCATATTTTATTTTAAAAGCACTTACAATAACCACTGACTACTAATAACAAAACAGAAAGGTAATTTAACCAAATATAAATGCGATATGATTAGAATTGCTATGGTATTGAGGTTAGTTACTATCGATTATTGCGTGGCCGGATTCAAACAAGACCCTAGAAATATATTTAAAATACAAAAGGAACCAACATGAACCGGACAATAACAAACTAAGACTTACTTATGTTAACAATAACAAAGAGGTATGCGGGAGGGGAAGTAGTAGATAGCTCCCTGTAATCGTTCATCAACGACTACTTCCGCCCAGTTAGGTCACAATTAGCTATTGTATTACTTTGATTGTTTTGTTGTTAGTTTTTTTAAGCTCTAATAGCTCTAATAGAACCCAATCTATTATTAATGCTCTGATTTTCTAATAGTACGCTGGTTATGTACGTATTTGTTTTTCTATATATACCGCTATATATTTAATATTTCTGGCAATGTAGAACAAGAATCATCTATCATATAGAATCCCTGGATATAGCTCCTAAACTGTAGGCCCTAGGGACCAATGTTATATAACAAAAAATATTTTCCATTTAATTTCTGATGAGGAAACTTATCGACAAAGTTTCGATCCACAGAGCTAGAGCGTAAAAAAAAAAAAAAAACCTTTAATTCAAAGTAGCGGTTTTAAATCTCTCATGGCAGCCTGGTTAAGTTTAAACATATAAATGTTGTTTTTTTTTTTGTTTTTTTTTAGTATCCCTTTAATTTTATCTTAAAGCAAATTGTTTCTAATTAAATTTGACTAATGTTTGCCACTTACTAATACGTGGCACATTTTGTTTGTTGTAAAATTATTATCAGCCTATTTTATAATTATAGACTTTAATACTATTATATTAACAATAGCATCATTGCCGTCATGGCTTCGACCGCTCTCATAAATAAAGAACGTGGACAATTTTAACTAATAATTCAAATTTTATTTGTTTATCGATAGAAATTTTGTATTGAAATACGAGCTTTATTCCGTCAATGATGTTTTCACACATAGCTGTAATTTTTAACCTGAATACAATTGCTCTGATTATATTATTGAATATTACATGAAAGCATTATTTGACCTCTAATTTTTAATTTTAATTTGTGAATTATTAATCTAAATGGACTGAGACTATTAAGAAACTTGGAGGTAATGGATCACATTATCAGTGCTTACAGCTAAAGGCCTATGAAACATATTTTGATGAAAAATATAAAAAAACAGAGGCATCCTCGACATCTTGATTTGGTAATAATCTTTGTTCTGAAGTAATTTTATTGATTTCATCTGGTTGGATTTTAATTCCGAACCATCAGTGTAAGTGTAGCGAATCTCGTTTACACCACTCAACATTGTAAATTTAATTTTTTATGAATGTAAATTGTATTATTGCTGTACCTTCCTGTTACTATGGAAACGGTGTAGTTAAAATACGGTAGAGATGGGTTGAGTAGTGTTACCATTGCAAATTATAATGCGGAATGGTCCTCACCATACATCGCTTGTTTTTCAAACTTCACTGGGAAATGCTTTTTTAATAATTTAATTGAGTATGAGTATATTTCAGTATCAATTACCAATAACACCGTGCCTTTGTAACCTCGCATGTAGAATAGCACTCGCCACCTATCGGCCAATTTACAAAATCCACTTATACCAACATATAACTGCCTTTTTAATAACAAATTAATAGAATATAAGTATATTTTATTATTGTTAAACCTTCCTGGAACTATAAAGATGATGCGGTTAAAATTTTGTTTCAGATTGGTTCTATAGTTTCCGTGATTAGTTACCACAAACCAAAAATGTCTTGTCCTTTTATATAATAGTATATATGATATTCTAGAAGAGATATAAAAACATACGAGTTAGATACAAGACAACAGCTACCCAAACCCAAAAGGACTCCCCCAACGGGTACAGGTCCGCCCACCGGGTCCAGTCCTCCAGTCCTTACAACATGGGATCATCTCCTTGCTCTCAATTTCTTGCTCTTAGTTCACATCACATTATATTATATAATAGCTATTACTGCAGCTCATAACTATACACTTTAAAATAGATGTAACCATTTTGTTATTGTAACTAATTGTAAGTACAACTGTTTCTCTCATTGGTATTCCAGAAAATAATATACGAACACCAAACAACTAATGGGTAACTAGATTCAAATAAACTTGGTTAGTATTACATTTATTCTGTTATATAAAAAAACAAAAACAAGCCATTTTCTTGCTTGTTAAATGATGTTGAATGAAATACATAGCCAGGCTTTGCTAACACTTTTTCAGTTCGGGGCTTCTTTGACACTCTCCAGCTCTGTTGGTGTAGCTTGGATCGAAAATTTGACAACAGTTTTATTTGTTTACCAGAAATTTTGTGCAAAATATATTTTTTTTTTTACAGGGTGAGTACCTCTTTATTAATTAAAAAAAAATTGATGAAACTAGATCGAAAATGCAGAAAAATGCCGCAGACCTCACCTTTCTATTCCAATCCGTTGCGGATACACGATAAATCAAAGATTTTTTTTGAGAAAACCACGGTTATACCATAAAAGCAGTCACTTTATTGACAGTTTTTCTTTACTTTCTATAAAACAATATTTTTTTTTTTTGTTTTTTGTTCCAACGAAGAGTTTTTCATGTTTAAAATGCATATTTCCATTGAGGGATTATCATTATGATTTATTTCCACAAGTAACTGATTTGTATGCCAAATGATAACACTATGTTTTTTCGCCTTTAAAAGTAAATTTCTCCATGAAAATGAAACAGAATCATTACCTTTAACCTATCATTGGAAAGCTGATTACATTTTTAAGTTTTTTATGAGATTTGTAGTTTTGTGGATAGTTTTTTAGTTAAGTAATATAAGATATTGTAACATCCTTAAAAAGGGTGAAGATCAAGCTGTTCTTTAGGTCACAAATTTGTAAAATTCAAGTTTACATTTATTCTGCCCTTGTAGAAAATTTAATGCCAAATCTGAAAATGAGGTTTGAAAAAAATTTAAACAAATGAAGATAATACAGCTATTATGGTAAAAAAACGTGGTTTCCTCAATAAAGTCTTTGATTTATGGTATATCTGCAACGGATTAGAATAAAACGGTGAGGTCTGCGGCATTTTTCTACATACCCGATCTAGTTCCACACAATTTTTTTTTTTTTTTTTTTTTTTTTTTTTTTTTTTTTTTTTTTTTTTTTTTTTTTTTTTTTTTTTTACCCTAAAAGTTACTGAGCCTGTATAACGTTTGCTGCCTAGGACCTGCAGCTTTGGAACTATATTGCTTTGGAATGTATTGGAAGGTGATAAACAAAAAACATCTAACGCGTAACTAGATTCAAATAAACCTGGTTAGAATTATATCTGTTATCAACCGACTTCAAAAAAGAGGAGGTTCTCAACTCTAAAAAAAACAGTTTCTAAAAAACAGTTAATAAAATCACTTTTTAACTGTTTTTTAGATTTTTCTTAAAAAGTGCTGCATTGATTTCAAAATATTTTCTATGGGACCACCTCTGAAGTATGCCCTACCGATCAAAAAAAGAATCATCAAAATTGATTCAGAATTGACGGAGTAATCGCGTAACATACAAAAAAAAAAAAAATAAAAAAAATAAAGATGAGCTGAGAACCTCCGTCAATTCTTAATCAATTTTGATGATTCTTTTTTAGACCGATAGGGCATACTTCAGAGGTGGTCCCATAAAACAAATTTTTAAATCAACGCAGCACTTTTAAAGAAAAATCAAAAAACCAGTTAATAAAAATCACTATTATATAACCTTACATTTAAAACATATTTATGATTATGATTATCTAAAATCTCCATAGTAACTAAATCTAAATTATTAACAAAAATAATTTACATATACAGTCAACTCTCGATGTGTTGTACTTCGATAAGCTAAATTCTTCAATAAGCCGAACAAAATCTGCGGTCGGAAGTACATTACACTTAAATTTCACCTCAATGAGGCGATTTCAAAAAAAAAAAAAAAAAAAATTGTGTCGAAAATAAGTAGATCTGAAAATAGTGTTCAAAAGAGAGAACTTCTAGGACCACCTCTATGAAACGGACTATTAGAAGTCATCGCCTCTATAACTCGAACTCAAATTAAAAGAATTTCATGTGTAATTTGTTTTCCTGTTTTCTGTCATTGTTTGTCTTTTCAGTTCATTGTTACACCAGTCACTTATTATTAGTTATTCACACGAGTGGTTTTACAGTGGCTATTGAAAATTCTTTCAATTAACAAAAAGTTAAAATTGATTTTCTAAGTGCAGAAAGGAGAAAGAAGTTGGGCGTTTGTTGCTAGTGAATTCCGAATTCCGCAGCAAGAATTCCGTAGTTCTCTGTCAACCGTCCTGATAAAGAAAAGATCGCCACTGGTGGAAGGCAGCAAGTCTACTTTTAGACATCCTCAAAAAAAAAAGCGCAATTCAGTTAAAAGTTATATGATAAATATGTACCAGTTATTTAATTTTCTGTATCAATGATTTTATATGTATGTACAAACAACATTCCCATTTATGAAAATGAACCTAATTATTTCAACTACAATTTTGTGTTCAATTTTCCCATTTACATGCAGATAAGTAGAATGATAACTTCGATAATTGTTCAGTAAATTGAGCTATTTTTCAGGGTAACTTGAAGATCGAGAATTGACTATATAAACAAAAATACACTCACCACTAAAAAGTGAAAAATAAAAATCATTTTTAGAGAAAAAAACAAAACCGACTTCCAAGATTAAACCTACATAAACAAACTTGAACTAAAAAATAAAAAATAATATTTTAATTGCTACGAAACAAAAACCATTAAATGACAATCAACAAAGTTATCGACACTTATATACCTATTCACGATTTATGATCAGTTATTTTTGGAGTCGGTGCTAACCAAAAATACAGAATTTGAAAAGAAATGGTAATTGTAAAGATCCTCCCACTGTTTCATCACCGCCACACCACTGTCTGTGAAAGTTTATTCCTAAGGCAAGATTAAATTGCCCTTCTTGGCTGGCACCGACTCTAAAAATAACTCATCATAAATTGTGAATAGGTATATAAGTGTCGATAATTTTGTTGATTGTCATTTAATGGTTTTTGTTTTGAAGCAATTAAAATATTATTTTTTATTTTTTAGTTCAAGTTTGTTTATGTAGGTTTAATCTTGAAGTCGGTTTTGTTTTTTTTCTCTAAAAATTATTTTCATTATTCTATTATGTAAAAATTCATGCCATTGTTTGTCTGTTTTATCATGTTGAATGAAAAAACTTAGGTTTTTTCCTTAATTTTTTAAATGTTTGGTCATTTTTGGTACACTTTAGCCTTGTTGCTCGGATTGAAACTCAATCCGCCGACAGTTTGCTCAGAAGCAGTAGATTGTATATTAAAATATCCACGATATATTGAAATTGAGTTTTCAAATTGTTTTCTTTTCAATTTTTCGTTATAATTATTTGTTGAATTTAAGATTAAGAGGAATGAAATTAGATATATATTTTTTTTGTTATAATTGAAATTTGCAACTGTATACAATATAAAATAAAATAGGTCTAGTAAATGTGAAGGTAATGATGATAATGACATGTCAATTGCTAGTGAAGGAACTATCCTTTGGTAGCAGTTCAATAAAACTTTTATATTAAAAGGTCCCAAGGCCCATACATTAAGATCTTTGCTAAAAGTTTGAGGATTTTTCAAAGGATTTGGATAGGAGACGAATTAGATGGTTTGCCTCCCAAATACTCCAATCCCATATCCAAACCCTTCAAGAATTGTGTCAACAATAGAGAATCAAAATAAATCTAAAAAAAAATTCACGAAACAACTTTTACCCTTCGTCATAAACCTACGACTTCCTGCCCTACAGTATCCTTTAATGATATACGATTAATCCCTGTTGAACAGATCCGCTACCTAGGACTTCACTTGGACAAACGTCTTGCTTGGAATCAACATACAAGACTAAAACGACAAGAAACTGCCCGTCGTTCCAGATTACTTCAACATTTACTTGACAAATGTTCAATTAATTACAAAAGACTCATTCATATACATGACAGTGATTAGAAGTATTTGGACGTACGGGGTTGAGCTTTGGGGCTCCACTAAACCATCCAATTCATCTCGTATTCAATCCTTACAATCCAAAATCCTCAATGCTCCTTACTTTGTCACCAATAAACATATCCATAAAGATCTTAATGTTCCATATGTAGCTGATTTATCCCAAACCAGATATATATCCTTTCATAGTAAACTCCATAACCACTCAAATTCCCTAATTTCTCAACTCGTTTCTCACACCATTCCCGATAATCCTCCGAGGCGTCTGAAAAGAAGATGGTCTAGAGACCTTCCAGTGAAGTGCTACTGATGAGTAGTTCTTTTCAAGTTGTGACATGTTACTTAATATTTATTATTAGTAGATTTCAATAAATTGATATAAAAAAAAAAAAAAAAATTACCTACATTTTTTTCATTGTTCTATGCCAATACAATTTGTATTCTCTCATCTCAATAATTATTAGCATCCTTAGATCATTTTTATATCTTTCATTATCTTGTATTTTTTAATTTATTTTTAAACTGTTTCCTACTTAATTCAAATTTCTTTTACTATTGACTTTTTAATGTCTTTCTTTTTGATTTATTTAATATTTTTAGATTTTATATTTGACATTTTCTTGTTCTTAGACATGATGATGTCCAGCAAAGCCCGAAACATTGGTGCAATAAATGATGTATGTGTCCCTGTTATCATATCTACAAGATATATTCAGATACAGTCAGCAAAGACACCTATTCGAAGATATCACAGGCACAAACCAAGCTGTGGCAGATAAGAGTTTAGAGTTTGCGGCTCTTCCGGTGATAGTACACTGCTGATCAGCTGGTGAGATTGACATGGCCTCTTCTATATAATTGTTTATAATTGCGCATTTCCCTTTGTTATATTAGGTCGGAACCCATAACCCATAGACCCCCATCAATCTAACCTAAGCCCTATAGGTTATCAAGAAGTGGAGACAAGATCATACTGGTAGTGCTCCATCACTTGCTAACAACGACAGCGACAAGAACTATATTAGTTCGTCATTGTTGATTGTTCTTGTGGGCACAGCAACCACAGCCAGTCGGTGAGTCACTGCTTAGTATCAGTAGCTTAGCTGTATCTCACTAACTGCTGGGGGCTTATCTTCCTGGTTGAGACTGTAGTCATCACTACTGAGAACATGGTAGCTAAGGTGAACATCATTCCTATAGTTGATAAGGTATAGGTATCATGTTCCCAGTCAAAGTTTATCAATTTGATAAGCTTCAAATCCGATCCTCGACAGCGCTATGTAGCATCTGAAAAGAAGATGGACTCGCGATATTCTTGAGTGGTACTTTTTGAACGGTTGAAAATGGATAGTTGATTTACAATTCACTCTTTTTAATACTTTTTTTTTTGCTGAAGAAATATTTCGGTGAAGGCGCTTATATAAAAATATGTGGAATCTCATATAAGCTGTTTATAGAACAGAAAAATTAAAAAAACATTTTAAATATGACTTAGTTAGCTGTAAACTAAACTTAATACAGTATTATTTTGGCCAATGCCTCCCTCAATACATAAATGGTTTGCTAAAAATATGACCTTCATTGACATCGACCTTCATGTCGTAAGGAGAAAGGAACCACAAGAGCTTCACTTGATCATCTTAGGTCAAAATCGTGTCTAATAATAATAATAATAATAAACTAAATAACGGATAACAATTTTTCAAAGTAAACAAACTAGCGTGGATGTAAGTATTTCAAACCATTTGGGAGCAATCCAAAAAACCTATGATAACAAAATCGGGGGATTACTGGATAGCTAAAGCATCGAAGAATCCATTACGATAAGTGAGAACAGTGAAGCATCACGCCCGGTGGAGGGGGGGGGGATCGCCTTTGAGGTTATTTTGCTGCGTTTAGAGATTTGCAATTAATATAACTTTTGACGGAGAAGCGATGTTCGTTTAAGTTTTAATCGTCATCTGTCGTTAATATCTATCGATTGGAATTAAAACATTAGTTTAAAATAGTGACAGTAAATATAGTAAGGTGTTAGAATAAAAAAATATCATCAAAAATATATAAAGTCGGCCTATACGCGTCGAAAAGCCAAAACCAAATACAGAGATCGTATACGGTTGGAAAGGGCTTCTCAAGAACAATCGAATGGTAATAATAAAACACCATATGACCGAGTCAAGCAGTGCCGGGAGCGTAAAAGTTCTTGATCAGCATTGCTTTATACTTATTACCGCCATTAATGCAAAAAGCTTGGCCGCGCACTCAGAAGACATCTCTACCGATACAATCATCAACCGATCTGATTATTTGGCAATCAGCGAAACTTGGATGGAATCTATGCCAGTGAATGTGCCTAGTTTTGATCTGAGATCGTATTGTAATACCGCTAAGAACACTTAAATTACAACTACATCATCGGTAGCGGTATCATCATCATGGTGGAGTCACCATAAAGCGCAACATCAGTAGCTTCACTGATTGTAATAGAGTTAATTAGATCTTACAACACCACACCAGTTATGATAGTTGGAGACTTTAATGTTGATGCCTCACAAAACCGCTCATTGCCCGACTTCATGCTCAGCGAGTTCGATTTGCCTTAAATTGAAACTTCTCCAACAACGTTAGGTAATACCTGTATTGATTTAACGTTTGCCTGAAATCTCGATGTACCTTGTTTGCCATTTGTGTTGGACTTTTCGTATCACTGACCTATAATTAATAATACTATAATGTAACACATTAATTATTTGTTTCCTTGCTTTTATCCTAAATACATAAATAAAAATATTTTATTAAAAAAATGTAACTCATTACATAAACGTATTCACTTACAACACACAGCCGTGTCCATGACACAGTCACACCCCTTTTTTTTGTAAGGAATTAAAAAGGTGTTATGGTTTGACTGAATAGTTTTCCTTGCCACGTGAACATCATAAAATACAAGAAGATACATAGCTGAGGCTAATCCAATAAAAAATATGCGGTCTAAACAACAGCAATCTAGCAGAATTAATGCCCAGCTAAAGGAATAATAATGGATGTTTTATAAAAAGGCATGACAAACGGAGTAGTTATGTTAATTTAGAATGACGGAGAGGAGAGTGCACTCTGGTTTCCAAAAGATGGCCGAGGAAGAAAGCTGCTTCAGTTATCCAGTTTGGGGGAGAAAGGAAGAGGAAAAGAAGAGAGAGGAGATTGGTGGCCATTAACCTAGTTATTGCACCTGCCACCTCCATCGATCAATTAATTAGCATATTAGCTCCAGGGGATATAATTTAGTAATCCATTGGAATATATATATATATATATATATATATATATATATATATATATATATATATATATATATATATAGTAATAGCTATGACATTAATAGCAGACCTAAAAGAAAGAAACTGCCCGTCGTTTCCGACTAGTCCAACATTTACTAACGATAGTACAATACTTCCAATAAATTATAAAATACTTATTTCCAAGATTGTAATAGACCCATTTGAAGAAAGGAGCTTTGGAACTCCACTATATCTTCCAATTCTTCTCATATCCAACCCTTACAATCCAAAATCCTCAATGTTCCTTATTATGTCACAAACAAACTTATCCATAAAGATCTTAATACTCCATATGTTGTTCACTTACAATTAGTTCAAACCAGATACCTATCCTTTCATAGTAAACTACATAACCACTTAAAGCCACTAGACTTTCAACTTGCCTCACACTCCATTCCTCCGAGGCGTCTGATAAGAAAATAACCAAGAGTTCTTCTAATGTCGCTACTCGATCCTACCGATTCGAAAAGATCGTTATCGCTAGCGGTTGTTTGTTTTATTGTGAGAGGCCTTGTGAGAGGTTCGGAGCTCGCGGAACTATACCGAATAGAACAAGAAGCTTCATGGAAGACCTTGGCATTGGTATGAGGGATGTGGCTGTGTTAGCGGAAAATATTATATTGGACTGTCTGCGAATATTCCACCACCACATATATATTAACTGGCGGTGTAAGAGGAAAGAAAGGAAAGGAATGCACAAGGATAGAGGAGAAAAAGAAAATGGATATATACATTTCGCATGATTATTCTAGTTGTTATAAGGTTTTATATTTATTTTGTATAGTTGTATTTTAGAAAGTTATATTTTGTATTATTATATATAACATGATATGTTGCCTTTTTAGTATTTTAATTTTTTTTTTTTTAACTGTAATTTTATAATTTGCATGGTATTGATAATTTTAGCATGTAGACTTTTATATTTTAAGAAAATAACTATTTCGAGGGTTTTTTTTTTTTGTGCTGTATTTATTTTGTTATTGAATATTGAATGTCAAATTTTGATTGATAAGTATACTGTGTATGTAGCAGTCCATTTAAAAATCGATAGTATAGCTTAATAAAGTGTTTCTCTCTCTAGTTGTCATGATTTATTTTTATATTTAAAAGACTTTTGTTGTTTTTATTTTATAAGTGCAACAGCCGCGACTTCCTAGTAACTGTTGCGAGCGGTCTTTACTCACCGAGAGCATTAAGAACATCAATACCTTTTTAGGATTGATCAATTATTTGCCACTTCTGTTAGAATTATTTTTTTTTGAAAACTAGTTTATATTGGTTAACATTCATCATCAGTTCTATAAAGGCGAAACGAGGAAAGGACTTGTGAAAGGTATCAAAGTCTAGAGCAGACTGTCTACTGTCGATATCTCCGACATATGGATATGTCGATATCTCGTGGCGGCTGTGACCTCTCGTATCCTGGTCGTCCAACTCCTTCTTGCAGTGCCTCACAGTCCCTCAGCTTCAGATTGCTATTTTTATTATTTTATATATCGCTTCTACAGCTGCAAAGTATGGAATGTGATAAAAACACATTTTTTCTATTGCTTTATCAATTACTTTAGGACTGATATATGTTTATCTGATATGTTCTCAGATCTGAATTCACTCTGTATAAGACAACAATAGCCCTACCAAAGGACCGATAATACGAACTGTTTGATTATTCTGAATCAATGTAACGGATCGCTAAAGCTCGATTGAAAACTACGTTTTTACAATCGATACTTTGCAGTTGTATGAACAATATACTTTCAGTTTCAAAGGCCAATTATTTATTTTTTTAATACACCTTTTATTAACTTCACGTGTATGTAACGGAATCTTGCATCGTAACTTTCACCAATTTCCAGCTACCTGATTATCTTGAAAATTTACAAATGTGTCAAAGATCAACGGCAATACAATAATTACACAACTTTGTTTTAATATTCTATAAATATCGACTTAGTCCAGTCGAAATAGCCCCCAAAAGGGGGAGGGGGGTCTGCCTTGCAAAAGATGGGAAAGTAGGTCTTATGATCCAGTGTGGTCCAGGTCGGTGTGGGCTCTGAGAATAATATATCAAAAATATAACTACATTTAGTAAGCGGAAAATGTTTGTGGGGCAAAAGAACCCAACATTTTTTTAAGATTTTCGCAAAAAAAACATATACAAAAACGCTTCAAATCGAAAATTGTGTTATTTACAAAATTAGTTTATTAAATTGTATTTCTAAAGATATCTATTAAGCTGAATTTTGTTTAGGTGTTTAGCCATCGATTGTTATAAATTGACAAATTTTGCCAACTTTCTTAAAAAGTTAGTTTTGGTTATGTTTAACCTATTAGTTCCCAGTGTTACGAAAACGCAACAGCGTCCTCTTTCCTGTTCAAGCGTGTATTGTGTCTAAGCAAGGGAGACCAGTGAACATTTTTGAACATGAATCTAAGCTGTAACATCCCCTCTTCATATTGTAGCGTTTAATTTGCTCTCTCAGATCTTTCAGTGCCCATAAAAGTGAATTAATCATCAGCTGATTTTTTTTTGTTTTGAAATAGCTACTGTAATATTTTGTTTTTATTTTTGTTACTCAGTGTGTGTTTTTTATTTCAAAGTGACAGTGATAATTTAGATTCTTCAGACATGCAGGAAAACAAGGAGAAAGCTAAGAGCCTATAATCTATTGTTGTTTTTTACTTATAATCAATACAATTTGTATGTTGCGAAAACTCAATACTGGGCATGAGTGGGTACGTGAATTTTTTCTCATAATTATTTTTTTTTTTTTTTTTTTGGTGTTTGTTTTTATTTATTTATTGGAGCCAAAGGGGAGCCTAATGAATTCAAAGAAGAATTCGGACTTGGAGGAAGTGTGGTGTGAGAATTAGTAAAGCAATACCTCGTCAGCTTACTGGAGAACTAATGCCAACTTCTTCATATACAGACAACTTCTTTAGCTCCATAGGGTTAGTGGACTAATTATCTAAAATTGGTTTCACAGGTACCATAAGAACTAATAGGATAGAAAAGTGTCCATGGAGAGTTGACATGAAGAAAACGTCAAGAGGAAATTGTGATATCAAGTACAACGAAGAGAAATCTTTGGTCATCTGTCGGTAGAATGATAATTACACAGTGTCAAATCACTTAGGAATGAAGCATTTCTACGATGCTCGAATTTTGAAAAAAAGAAACTTACTGTGACCCAACCTCACATTATAAAAAAATATAATGAAAATATGGGAGGGACGGATAGGGGGGACCAAAATGTTGCTTCATATAGACTGGGATTCGTTCACGGAAATGGTATTGGGCTATCTTTGCGTGGTTGCTGGACGTCTCAGTTCAGAATGCATGGCTGTTATATCGTAGAATGAGAGAAGATTTACCTGAACAGCCTAAGTTGGATTTGCTAGCATTTAGACATTATCTTGCCAGGAACCTACTTACCACCAATGGTACACCGAGGAAACGTCCCGGTAATGAAATCTATTCAACAAATATAACAAACCTATGTTAGTTAGCTAAATGTACTTTTTTTTTCAACACCTGATAACATCGGACATATCATAATGAGACAAGAAAAGAGAACTAGATGTGCGATGTGCAAATCCACAAAAATTGATTAGTATAATAAATTTCCAAATGTAACGTATGTACATATACAGTTCACGTATGTTTTATTTTGTAATAATTTTATATTTCATTTCTTATTGTCTCTTTCATCTATTTTTTTATAATAATTTAATTTGTACATATACATTTTTTTTATTTATTATTATTTAAAAAAAAACAATTTTTTCATGTTTAAAAATTCACTGTGGCTTTATTTTCAAAGAGATTTGGTTACTCTCAGCTGTGAATATTATACCCATCCAATGGGAATGCAAAAAATTAAAAAAAAATTCTCATTTGCACGGTTTAAATGGACGTACCCTCTCATTCCCAGTGTTGCGTTTTCGCAACAGGGCTTATCTGGACACAACGGCCAAATCCGATGAAATTACCATTTTTTAAATTCATTTTGGATGAAAATTAAATGATTTTGAAGTTTTTAGTACATTCTAAAAAACTAAAAGTTCTGGGAGCTAATTGGTTAAGGGAGGGAAGGGTTTTTCGATTATATCTCAGAAATGGGGGACTAGAGAGAAATATGTTAAATATGTTTAATCATTCCATAACTTTGTCCTCGCTAGAATGATCATAGATCTCACTCCGGAAATTTAAATATAAGAACATGGTTCTCGAAGTTTATATATTCATATTATATAAGTTTATATCGAACTTAATCATAAATACTATTGATATCGTTTAGAGACTAGAAATTAAGAAAATAAATTGTAGTTAAAGAACTAAAAAAAATACACTTAATAGCAAACCGAACTAAAAAAAAAGAAAATAATTTACATTTCATGAATGTCTGTGTTATGACGATAGAAAGCCAGATAATTAATGGGGCGTGTAAAAAAAATGACCGTTTTACCAAATTCCAGAGTTCAAATGTCTGTAAATATCTTAATGCTATTTATTATTTACCAATACTGAATAATCCCTTTAGAGCATTCTCTAAGCTTGTTTACTAACATTGGACTTCTTAAAAAAAAAAAAAAGCCTCAGTTCAGTTATTTATTTCAAAGAAGAAACATGATAATGTCCTACGAAATTCTCGTAATTTTAAGACATTACTGGAAAATAAATCTCACAGCCGCTGAAGCAACTCGTGAAATTATTAAATATGAAGGGGAAGGTGTCCTTGAAGAGCGCACTGCGCGGCGTTGGTTTGAAAAATGTACAAGTGGAGTAACGACATTGATATTGATGGATATTGATGAGGTTCTGAAGTAAGATGTTGAGTCAAAGGTAAATTACAAAGTACTCGCGAACTTGCCAGAAAGTGTGGTGTGTCGAAAGATACTGTTAGTTGCTATCTTCTGCTATGGGGAAGGTGAAAAAGACCTGTAGACTGGTACATCACGAACTTACTCCTCAACAATCAGCTAAGAGGCTAGAAGCTTCATGGGTTTGAACTCCTGCCTCATCCATCATATAGTCCAGACCTCGCACCTTCGGATTACTACTTGTAATAATCCATGGCCCATTTTCTTCAAGGGAAAAAATTTGATAATTTTGCGGAAGTTGAAAATGCTGTCCAAGGCTAGCAGATGGGTAATGGCGGTAGATAACAATGGACTATACTTTGAGTATTAATTTTATTTTATTTCAAAGAAATAATAATACAATATTTGTTTTAAAAACGGTAATTTTTTATACTCCCTATTAATCGAGATTAATTAATTTGGAAGAAAAATAAAGCCCAGGTTAAGTTATTAACAATATAATTAAATTTATAGTAAATAAGCGTCGGGTGCGTGATATTAAATGTTACACAAATTTTATTGGTAACTATTTATAAAAGTAGAGTTTTTATGAAAATAATTATAATAATAATAAAATCTCACCATTGAGATCCTGTCTCTTCATAACTGAAGTTGTGTGGGTGCAACACCCACGCTAGGGTTGGGCGATAGTCGATAGTTACTATCGATAGTCGATAGTTACTATCGACATATCGATAGGTTATCCCTATCGATAGTCACTATCGATAGTGTCGTCTTTCGATAGATATCTTTTACTACCTCAAGTTTTGAAACTCTCGAAATTATGCGGATCTGTCTCTGTCCAGTATCGAGTTCTTTTGAAATTGAGTTCGGAATTCTAGAGCTCAAGGGTTCTCTCAAAGATTAAGCCAAAGGAAAGCAGAAATGCTAGTTTTTCTTTCGAGAAATATGTGGCTCAAGGAGCACACTTGACTCTTGAAATTAACTATTTTTTAATTTTTTCCACGTAACGGTCACTAATGACCATACCGAATATCATTGGTTAAGCTGTTTACGGGATCTTGACTTCCTTTCTTCCATCGCAATTGCATAATCCTCGAATGCTTCTCTTTTATTTATTCGGGCCACTTAGAGGAGTACTCCTCTTTTTTCTCCCCTAATACAGGTGAGATTTTTCAGTGTCTTCCTGTACGTGCCTCTATTCAGGCAGTCTGCATCCGAAATTTTAAGTTTCTTTACTTCTCTCTCATTTGCTCCGTACATCCTCCCATACTTTTGTTGCGCCTACAAGATTTCCAGGTAGTTATCAGTGCTGACAAAAAGCCTTCAAATGCTCACTGTGGACGTTACAATACTCCTACCGCTAACGAAGTTGCTGTCTTAATTGTTGGCCAGGTGTTTGAAAAGCGAGACATTGTTCTCCACAGCAGGGATAAAAAACTGATAAGAATCAGTGAGTTCTATCAAGTGTATGATTCTCTTCAGTATCGTCTCATGTTCTGCCATGGAGAAGATGGCTACAGTATTAACATCCCTCAGTGTGACCCAAACACCAATACACCATTTAAGAAAACTGTGTCTGCAGCTGATTTTTACCCCTATATGTTGATGGAGCGAGGAGGTGAAGAACCTTATTCAAATCAATTTTGTGATCTCCTTAACCAATTTATGCTAGATATGTACGCAAAAATAGAAACAGAAAGACTAAACTTTATTCGAAAAAATCAAAAAAGTCGAGAAGTTGAGACTATATTCACTTAAAGTATGCCACATAAGAAAAACTTATGTGGTTTGGTATCAGAGTTGAGTAAGATGGTAGTGCTACCTCGAAGCTTCACTGGAGGACTATCATAATAATATAAAATTAACTTTTGCAAATTGTCAATTTACTTATTGAAATTATTCTAAGAATGGAATTCTTTAGGCATATTTAAGTAATAATAATTATCAACGTTAAGCTTAACTTTTACTATTTACTATAAGTTATCCTTAATCCTAATGATATTAAACCGTAGCGGAGCAGGCTACTTTCAGCTAGCTAATGTATAATCCTGCAATTTTCAAATAAATAGTAAGTAGATAATTGAATATAATCAAATTATTTGAAATTTTTCATTGAATACCTTTAGAAAAAAAAAGGAAGCAACTATCGAAAAACTATTGATAGTAATCGATAGTTCTCAACCGATAGTATCGGCCTATCGATAGTGCTAACTATCCACTATCGCCCAACCCTACCCCACGCTTATTTACTATATATTGAATTATATCGTTAATAACTTAAGTTTTACTTCAATTTTATTCCAAAATTGATTATCTAGCTTTTTATTGCCATAACAGAAACTTTTATAAAATAGCATTTTTTTTTTTTAGTTCGGTTTTCTATTAAGCGTATATTTTTATTTTATTAAACCGTAATTGATTTATTATTCAACTCACTGTTCTATAGTATTTATAGTAATTCGTTTTTATCATAATAATATTTCATCTATACTTTATTTTTTATTATTTCAATTTTATCGGATATTCTGAACCATAGTTTTTTTATTTTTTTTTCATATTTTAGTTTTGGAGCCTCAAACAAAGACGTAGTCAATCTTGAGGAGCTTTAACATTGTTATTGGTTTTTTAGAGAAGCTGGAGATGACTGTGTTCCAGAGTTCTATATGTCTTAATGCCATGTAATATTATAAATATCAGTAATTTACTCAGAACAATAACAGGAGCCGCGTTTTTAATATAGAATACTTGATATGTAAGGCTGTGCTCAGGCGGTGCGAGTATTAGCTCTGGCGGGGATTTGCATTGAATTAGCGTATCATGTGATCTATAACATGGTTCGCTATACCATACCATGGTCCTACCTAGCTGTGGCCTGGAGGGGAGGGGAGATATATACCCCCTGGCCAGCGGCTATCTGCGAAATAACTTTAAGAGAACCAGTTCCTTGGGCCAAATATGGTTCTGCTAGTCCTCGGTCCAGGGTCCACATTGTTGTAGCCTACAGTAGTACACTCCCCGCGGGTTACAATAACCTCAAGGCAAAGTAAAGTATTACCATAGAGGATACATTTTTTTTTTTTTTTTAATTCTTTTATTAATAGAAATTAACAACTGTATTTTAAAAAAAAAAACCCATCAAGTATATATGAGAAATGACGAATAAAACTTGTAGAGGAACTACCCATCGGTAGTACTCTAATGAATATTTACAAAAGACGATCACGAGGCCATCTTCTTTTCAGACACCTCGGAGGATTGCCAGGAATGGAATGGGAAGCAAGTTGTGCAACAAGTGGATTTGGATGAGCAGTGAGTTTATTATGAAAGGAAAGGTATCTGGTTCGTGCCAATTCAGCAACACATGGGAAATCAAGGTCTTTGTGGATCAATTCATTTGTGACAAAGTAAGGAGCATCTAGGATTTTGGATTGGAGTGATTGGATGCGGGAAGAATTCGATGGTTTGGTGGATCCCCATAACTCTATTCCGTAAGTCCAAATAGGTCTGATAATCGTCTTATAGATGAGTTTTTTGTAGTGTATCGGGAGATTTGAACGTTTGTCAAGTAGGTGTTGTAGTAGTCGAAATCGACGTGCAGCTTCTTGTCTTTTCAATCTTGTATGAGGGTTCCAGGTAAGTATCTTATGATGAAATCCAAGGTATCTTATCTGTTCTACATTATTTAATGGTACTCCATTAAAGGATACAGGAGGAAAGTTTGAGGTAGGTTTTTGACGTATGGTAAAGGTTATTTGCTGGGATTTATCTTAACTCTCCAGTTATGACACCATTCTTAAAGCGAAATGATATGTGACTGGAGTGTCTGGGATGCAGCAATTGGATCATCATTGACTGATAACTTGTGTCATCAGCATAGGTTGTGAGGATAGTATTAGGATGGGTTGGGATATCAGCTGTATACACTGTATAAAGGATGGGACCCAGGATACTACCTTGAGGAATACCAGCGGTCTGGGGAGAGTATACATTTAAATGTCAATATCGCTACGCATAATAGTATTGCCATGGATCTAAAAGGATAAAAGATACTGCCTATTATCATCAAGTATTACTAACTTTTTCCGTTTTGGTGAAAGGAAACAAAAAAACAAAAATTGATAAACAAATGGTGCTTGTTTGTTTTAATGTCCGTTGATAACACCGCTCAGGTGTCACTTACCTCAACTATTTCGACCATGCCACCAATGAATTTGAAATAGACATTGCCTTTCATTATCATACAACACATCAATAGGAAATGAAATAAATAAGAATCATGTGAAAAAAAAAATCTACTTAGCCACAAATTAACAATTTATTTCAAACAATATTCATTAAAAAGAACCATATCTTCCAATATATCATCAAAAGGGTGTCGCCCCTCTAACTTTGTTATCCATATGAACTCCGCCTACTAAGAGTCCAGATATTTTCGAATTTTTTTTTTTTTTTTTGCCCGTTTGCACAAGCAATTTTCTTCGGAATCACATTCCGTTCCTAAAAATAGGATAGCTGATTTTTCATCAGTAACAGTGCGAAAAATTTTCTTCAAATTCCAAGTCATATTGAAATAGATACACTTACACAGACAATAACAATACAAAACACTAAGATAAGGTTACGATAACAGTAGGGGAGTAGTTGAGGTAAGTGACACCTGAGCGCTGGTGTCAACGGACAGGTACCAAAAAATATATATGTAGCAAATTGAGATGATTGGTGCGATGTACTATGGAGAAATATTTTGAAGTAACCACGATCCTGTAGAAGGATCACTCCTAATTCAGCAATGATATTAAGATAGCAAGAATATTTTCAAGGACATCATATTAAAGTAATATAATTAAATCTCATCACAATGATGATATAATGAATTTAGAATGGAATTGCTTCAAATCGAGTTTAATTGATGCTTCCTTTCTTAGTAACAACCAAAGAGTACTTCCCAAATTCATGTCGGTTATCAAGTATGTTTTGTTTTTGAACTGAATTGAAAATTAAATTTCTTTTTTTTTTCTCATGATGCAATTTCGATCCCCTTAATATTACGAGTATATATCACCGGACCGCTGTTACCAAAACCAGGGCACGTAGTTTCGTTCACAGTCACCAAAACTCCCGGTGATTCATGTCCAATCTTACTTCACCCTTCAACGTCACCTTACCGAATATATCAACCACAAGTCCATTTACTGGTTACTACGTGTTAAGAATAGCAACAGATATCACATTTTGTTGAATTTCCTGTTTGTTTAAATTTTAACATTTATGCAGTTAAATCACAATTTATTTTTATGAAAATAAAAGATTAAGAAGTTAGGATTGCAGAAAATTCACTTAAACTTGTCGCCTAAAGTTAACAATTAATACAATTAGGATTGATGAATTAATTGCCACTTCTATTGAGATTATTTTATTATAAAACTAGTTTCGAATGCTAAACATCATCTTCAGTTCTAAAACATACAAAAATTTACCTGAATTATATACACTAAAGGGACTGGAAGGGGGCAGGTAGGTTAAAGTTTTGTAATTTACTATTGGATTTCCTTCGTGACTCATTGGATTTTTCCGTTCCTATTGGAAACAAATGGGGCTATTGGAAATGTTAATCTGAATTGGTTTTGAACGATTTTATTATTTCTAGTGGTTGATAAATATTTAATTTTCTGCTTGATGTAATATTTTCACTCCCGAGTGTTTGTGGTTATTTTCATTTAGATGGATAGCGAAATTGGAATTTTGGGTCTTATTATTGTATGCTCTTATATGTTCTTTTACTCTCTGATTTACTGATCGTCCAGTTTTTCCCGTGTATTTTGCTTCACAGTCATTACATTTTAGTTCAGGAACTAAAACCTATCCAGATTTTTTTAAAATGTCTAAATAAACATTTCCAATTGTCCCGTTTTAAATTTGAATAGGAACGTAAAAATCCCCATTAGTCATTGGAAAACCCCCGATAAAAATTAACCTTCCTGTCCCTGGCCCTTTTCCTTCCACTATGTATATTTGTTAGATATCCTCAGGTGAGTACAAATATATTTAATTTCTTGTCTTACATTTTTGAAAACTTTAATATACATAATCCATGTAACATAGTACTGATGTGTTGAAAATTTGTATGTTTTAGAACTGATCATCGGTAGCTGTATCATCATCATCAAGTCGCAAAGCCGGTGGAGTCGCCATACATCGCAACATCAATAGCTTCACTGATTGTAATAGAGTTAAAATTGACTTTTCGGAAATGTATTTGGAAATGAAAGATGCAAAACCTGCTGATGGTTGGCTAGTAAACGTAACGAACAATGGCATCTTCAAATTTGTACTCGGATGTGTGTATATCCACCCGGGCACAGCGTTAGCAGAAATTAAACTCTTTATGTTACGATTTTTGTTAAAATATTCCAAAAACATCGCTAAAATTATACCCGATTACGAGCCTGATCATACTACACCAGTTATGATAGTTGGAGACTTTAATGTTGATGCCTCACAAAACCGCTCATTGCCCGACTTCATGCTCAGCGAGTTCAATTTGTCTTATATTGAAACTTCTCCTACAACGTTACCTGTATACCTGTCAATACTTGTATTGATTTAACGTTTATCTGAAATCTCGATGTATCTTGTATATCATTTGTGTCATAACTTTCGCATCACTGACCTATAATTAATAAAGTTATATTGTAACGCAATAATTATTTGTTTCCTTGCTTTTATCCTAAATACATAAATAAAAATATTTTATTTAAAAAATATAACCCGTTACATAAGAGTATTAACGTACAACACTGGGTCGTACCCATGACACGGCCGCACACCATTGTACAGTGCTGAGTTCTAACTTCTGTATTACTCCCCAAACAGAAATTTTCTCCAACTTCATTTATCTTATTTTTTATCACGGGTCGCGACAGCGTGGGACGGTAAAAAATCAATTCGAAAAAGAACACCAAGTGTGTTTCCCGGCTTAACTGTTTGGAGCCAGCTTTCATTCAATACCATTTTAATTTGATTCTTGAGAAAGTATTCAAGATACGGCAAAGGGACAATAAAAGAAAAGGGCTAATGATAAGAGATATTAAATACTTCCTTAGCATCACCTATCCGCGATATATATGTTACCTTCTATCACTCACTATATATGTTACCTTCTATCACTCACTATATATGTTACCTTCTATCACTCACTATATTTGTTACCTTCTATCACTCACTATATATGTTACCTTCTATCACTCACTATATATGTTACCTTCCATCACTCACTATATATGTTACCTTCTATCACTCACTATATATGTTACCTTCTATCACTCATTATATAACTCGGGAATAAAAATTATAAAGTCATTATTCACCTACAACCATTCTAATAATTAAATTATTTTATTGAGTGGACTACAGCGCTCACACAAGTCTGTATCTTTTAGTTATATTTAATTCGTGTTATAATATTATTATGTTCCCAATATTATATAAATATTATATATTATTACTAAGAAAAAGCTGGTGCTATATTGTAATATAGAAGAGGAGAGGAGACAGAACAGAAGAGAACTTACACCCACGCAGAGCAGAGAGGGCGCGGCCGAGACAGATCCAGGGCTAAATTAGCATAACTCAACTGATCGCTTATCCTCTTCTATATTATCTTCTGCTCTGTACTGTTATGTTATATATATATATATATATATATATATATATATATATATATATATATATATATATATATATCACCTCAGGTCACTGCCATCACTATATAGGATATATAATAAATTATATAGTTATAGTTAACTGTATCTGCCTGTATAATATCATTCAACTATCATAAAGGCATCTTGATATAAAACCAAAATACATATTGATATAGATATGCTTAATGGCTGTACTGAGGTTTGTACTTGTGTAACGAAATTTTCAAACTCAGCAATGTTTAACAATTTTTTCAAACATAAGAATAACGGCATATTTGTTTATTTTCGTTTAACGTCACTTTATGCTGCTATGGCTAATCGGACGATGCTACGGTGGGAGTCCTAAATTTTGCCTATCCAGGTATAATTAGGATAGGGATCTTTAACGAGTACCTGACATCGCACAGGCTCGGGACCCCCATTTTACGTCCCTTCCGAAGGACGGCATAGCTAAGGATTTTTTACTCCCTTTAAAAAATCCTAAGGTCATCTGCCGGGCTGCGAACCCGTGATCTTGGGTTTAGTAGGTTGCTATGCTAACCACTACACCACAGGTGACCCCGAATAACGGCATATTGTTTCAGCCGTTTATTTTATAATATAAAATATTTTATTTTTTTTATTTATTTTTTTATTTACAATTTATTGAAATTTACAACTATAATAATATACATTAAGTGTTAAAAACGCTTACAATAACATGCCAGAACTTGAAAAGAACTACTCATCAGAAGCAAGTTAAGAAACTAGTGGATTTGAGTGGTTATGGAGCTTCCTATGAATGGATTGGTATCTGGTTTGGGCTAAATCAGCAATATACGGAAAATTAAGATCTTTATTAATAAGTAAATCTTTATTTGTGACAAAGTAAGGAGCATTGAGGATGTTTTGTAGGATTTTGGATTGTAAGGACTGGATACGGGATGAATTGGATGGTTTAGTAGAGTCCCAAAGCTCAACTCCGTAAGTCCATATTGGTCTAATCACTGTCATGTAAATGAGTGTTTTGTAATTAATTGGGAGCTTTGAACGTTTGTCCAGTAAATGTTGAAGTAGTCTGTAACGACGAGCTGTTTCTTGTCCATGTGGAGTCCTAAAATGATTTCTAATATTATGTTTGATAATTTGTTTATGTTTGATTATTTGTCACGTTTATTTCATAATTGTATTTTTTTTTTTTAATAATTGATTAAAATGTTAAAACAAAATATTAAGAATTTTATAAAACAGTTGTTTTTTGTAATCATATGGTATAATTATTAGAGTAAAATCGGTAGTAAGCTGTATATAGACCACTTAGGGTCATTATTAACTCATTCATTATGTTTTTTTGTTAGTGAATTATGAGTCGTTTTATTTTATCCATCATTATTGTTCATTTTGAGAACATTTATAGTATTTTAATTACGATTAAGTTCCCGAAAGATCAAAGAAGACTTTCGGCCGTATTTCTCCTATTTTATTGATATCAACATGGGAACTGTTATTCAATCTTCTGGAGTGGACTTCTGTAACGAAATCAAGAGGACTTTTCAATGACAACATTCCACCAGTGAATGTTGGAGCAGATCGCACGTGGAAACCACCGGCCGGCCAAGGCAAAGCATGATCCATTTTATTATACATCATTTCATTCTACCAACACGTTACCAGTGTATTCATCGGCATTTATAATTTAATTAATTGCACAATTAATATAGATTTTTTTTTTTTAAATTATAGTCATTGCCTGATAAGTTTAGGTTGGTAATTTTTTTATTAAAAAAAAAAAAAAAAAAAATGTTTATATATACAGTAGCAGTAGATTTTTGAGATTTATATTTTTATCAACATGAGAGTTATTTTTTTGTTTTATTTATTTATTTTTTCTTTAAAAATTATATCAGATATTTTATATATGTAATCAATCGGTATAAATTGTAAATGCAATAGTATGTGAAAGAAATTGAATTAATTATATTACTAATGTGTATTAATAAATAAGTTTTAAAAAAAGGCATTCAGTATTTATTATATTTAGATATTTTAATTTTAACATTTAAATAGAGTTTGAAAATACCTATGACAAAGCAGTGGTATTGACTAATATCAGTCAGCGTTCCAGGGTTAGTGCTTGAGGGAAAAGCTGCTCAAGGGTGCAGTTGTTGTTATCCTTACGGTGCCCTAACAGATGCAAAATTTGACAGGCTCTAGCCCTGTTGGTATTGCTCGGATCAAAATTTTGCTGGCAGTGTTTTGATCATAAATTTAATGGAAAATATGTTTTGTTGTATAACATTCCCTACCGTACCTATACGGTATGTATGTTGTATAACATTCCCTACCGTACCTATACGGTTTGTATGTTGTATAACATTCCCTACCGTACCTATACGGTATGTATGTTGTATAACATTCCCTACCGTACCTATACGGTATGTATGTTGTATAACATTCCCTACCGTACCTATACGGTATGTATGTTGTATAACATTCCCTACCGTACCTATACGGTATGTATGTTGTATAACATTCCCTACCGTACCTATACGGTATGTATGTTGTATAACATTCCCTACCGTACTTATACGGTATGTATGTTGTATAACATTCCCTACCGTACCTATACGGTATGTATGTTGTATAACATTCCCTACCGTACCTATACGGTATGTATGTTGTACAACATTCCCTACCGTACCTATACGGTATGTATGTTGTACAACATTCCCTACCGTACCTATACGGTATGTATGTTGTACAACATTCCCTACCGTACCTATACGGTATGTATGTTGTATAACATTCCCTACCGTACCTATACGGTATGTATGTTGTATAACATTCCCTACCGTACCTATACGGTATGTATGTTGTATAACATTCCCTACCGTACCTATACGGTATGTATGTTGTATAACATTCCCTACCGTACCTATACGGTATGTATGTTGTATAACATTCCCTACCGTACCTATACGGTTTGTATGTTGTATAACATTCCCTACCGTACCTATACGGTATGTATGTTCTATAACATTCGTCACTAGGGTCTACCGTTGAGGAGCTATATTTGTTTGAATGAAAAAAGTCACATTTGAAACCGTTACATTCTCGCCCCTTTTTTTATTTTGAAAAATTATTATTTGTCGGTTTAATTTATTATTATTATTATTATTATTAGACACGATTTTGACCTAAGATGATCAGGTGAAGCTCTTGTGGTTCTCCTCTCGTGTCGGAGGACCAAGTTCTTCCAGTCTTCTTGACTCTATTATCCGGTTGTACTTCCCACGCACCTTTCCTCCGAGTGCATTTCTTTCTAGAGCTTCTTCTGGGTTTGTTTTTGCATTTTCCAAATTTCTTCCTTTCTTTCTTTCTCTTCCTCCTTAGTGCCTTTCAGCGTGGAGGTGCCTCTGTCCAGGCAAACCAATCCTCCCTATCCCGAGCCAGTGCTTCATGGCATTCTAGTCTTTGCCTCTCTTCTCTCCCACCTTGGAGATGTAGTTCTACCGTTACTTTCCAGAGGTACCTCATTTCCGCTGCAGTTACTCTGCTTAGCTGATTTAAGTAATTTAATAATTTTCATTCTAAAATGTAAATTGTGAAAAGCAGTTGATAAAATATTAGGCCCATATCTTTCTATATCTCCATGTTTTTCCCAGTCAGGGAGTTAGTTTGTCTCTGGTCCTGTAACGAATTTCGCCTCAGCTAGGAAAGGAATCCGCATTAGATCATCCTCAGTAGATCATCATCCCATAGTGTTTTCAATAAATTATTATTAATATTTGAAGAGTCCACGGAAGGAAGGAGGGATGTCATTTGGAGTGCTTTCCGAGAAAATCGAGATTTTAGGTTTGGATCTTTAATTACTTATATATGTTTTATAATTTTTCTATATGTCCTTTTCCTTTTTGTTATGCGCGTCAAAATAATAAATTTGACCGAAACAAACATAACACGCTCTAAAAAAAAAATGTTTTAGTAAAAAATGAAAAACATTTAAACATGAAAGAAAGGGGGATAGTCCTGAACGCTCCCCCTTTCTTCCCTTTTTTATTGATAAAATGGTGATATTAATACACAATCCACACTAATAATAATCCCTCTTGAGAGAAAAGAGGGTAAGGATCGAAAGGAATAAACATGAAAACGTAAACAAACGCAATTTGAACTTCTAACATGACTCTCCCCCATTTTAAGTTTTTCACGTGGACATTTCCCCTACCTTCCAAGTACGCGGTTCTTTCCATCGCTTGTAACCAACCGACTATAATTTTTTTCTGACTATTTCTTTTCACCAACATATTCTACTCAATTAGACAAACAATTATATATATACAACTACAATTCGGAAAAAAATTGACTCTCCCCCTTTCTTCCGGGGACTCCTTATTTGATTTGTTATGGGTAAACATAAGATGTCACTGCAAACTGTATCTGTAGGAACAATAAATAACATATTTATAATGTTTTTAAAACTCTATTCCTCTACAAAGAGAATCGATTCAATTGAAAAACAAACTACTCGATAACCTTGCCTCGCTTAAAAATCCAGTTTCCTCAATTTGCAACAAAGATGGCCACTTGTTCGGCATTAGGTAAGTGATATTGCTAGCAGCAAACGATAAAGATTCTAACAGGCTACTACTATCTATAAGAAAATGTAAATAAAATTAATAGCAGCTAATAATGGTCCTACAATTTAAATTTCAATAAATTAATTGTTTATGACTGAGATAACTCCAAATTATCTTTTGTTGATTTTTGTGCATAATTACTAATAGTGTTTCACGAGCACAGCAAATGTTACCTGAATCAGAGCCTCTTTATCCAATAACAAGGAGGCAGTGGTCTGTTTTAAAGATTTTATTTTCCTATGGAGGTGGTAGGAGACATATTTTGATCTGCAAATGCTTATTTATCTGTATATCCGGCATATCACCATTTGACATTTGAAATTCTGTATGATTCTGAGCAGGCGAAAACTAATTCTGAGGAGGCGAAAACTAATTCTGAGGAGGCGAAAAATAGCTTTGGCAACTCCTCCTATTCTATTTTTCTTCCAAATGAATGAGTTCGTGTTTGTCCACGACGTCCTAATTCTTCGCTTGGCAGGAACTTTCGATTAATTTCTTCTTCTCGTTCCGCTCAAATACTTTGAATATTACTTCACTTTTTTCAATTTTCCTTCTTCCTACCTTCATTCCATAACTTAGTCTCTCACGCAGTGTCCACCAAGACTTTGTGTACTACTAAAATGCCGAAAATATCTTTTTGGAAAGTATGTACGTCAGTTCTCAATTGAGATTTTTAAGGGTGATAGAGACATTTTATATTATGTTTGTTGTGATAAAGTATCAAGTATACGCGCATAAAAACAGCAAAGCACAAATAAAACAAAGATAAAAGTCAAAATTTGAAACAACTTTTGTTGCACAAACTGGCACCGGACCAGCAAAGTCAGGCTTCGATACTGATTTATGTTATATTTCAGTTCGAGCAGACATATCCCTCCTTAAATTAAGCTATTTTAAGTTTTATAAAGAAGATGGCCTCGGGACCTTCTTAGTGGGCAGTTGCTTCACAAGCAATTGTCATTTTATTATTTTATCTTATTATTACATTTATTGGATTTTTTTAATCAGTTGTAAATTTCAATAAATAGATATGATTTTTTTTTTTTTATAAAGTTTTTATTTTTAAATATTGCTTGTTTATTGTTATTTGTTTTTTAATAGATTTCTTCTCATTTTTCCACTTTTCAATACAATTAGTTACTTAAACTTGAGTTTGTACTTAAGCTTAAGTGTGAATTGCATTTTTTTTTTATTTTTCAAAATAGATAGTTGCATATTTTCGGTTTTTAATTGCTTATTTTACCCAATATTCCTTCATTCTGGACGCAACAGACACATGAAGCGGTCCTTGGCCAGCTCAACGGCTCTTCCCCAGTCTTCTCTGTCAGTGGCACGCCTGATGGATATTCCTGCTTTCTTCAGATCCTCGGAGACGCTGTCCTTCCATCGTCCCTTCGGTCTTCCACGAGGCCTCACTCCATTGGGGCTTCCGTAATACAGTCTTGTAACTGTCCTCTCCTCGCCCATTCTGAATATGTGTGCCACCTATTTAATTCGCTGTATTGTTACATATTGGGAAACACTGAGATCATTATAAAGTGCCTACAGCTAGTTTTTTTTTTTTTTTTCTGAGCCGAAAGAAATCATCCTCCTTTACAGGTCCATAGATGCGTCTCAATATCTTCCTTTCGAACCTGTCAATACGTTCAGCTGATACTTTACGCAATGTCCAGGTTTCAGATGCGTACGCCAGGGCGTGTCGGGCGAGTGTATTATAAAGTCTGAATTTGATTGTGCGACTGAGCAGTCTACTTCTAAGTAGTTTAGATAGACTGAAATAAGGTCGATCAGCTGCAATTATTTTGCATTTTATTTCTCCTTCTTCATCTAAGGAGTCGTTGATCATCGAGCATAGCTACTATATATATAGGTACCCAATATATTTGCATAAATATGTGCATATCTTTCAGTTTATATTCTGTGTTCACAGACCTAACTATTAAATAAGAAAGTGTTCCCAGAGCGCTTTGGAACGAGGATCTCAAAATACTTTGTAAAGAAGGTCATGGTTTCAATTCTCACTTGGGTTGTTTGATTCTATTTCGTGGCGGGCCCACGGAATGAATCTCGACCTTCCCAACTCTATACTAAAATAGATAAGACACTCTGCAGGATATGTTTAGTCTTGTTTCATAGTCTAGTTGGGCTACATCAGGACGTTAAGCTCTAACGTAAATATTCCCTAATCAATCCTCTCACAATGTATCAAAAATTATATCAATAAAAAAAAGAAATTAAACATGTTTTAATCAAATTTACTCTTGAATATTTATTTTCATGTTTGCTATCTGATATGTACTTCTTAACAAAACAGCGGGTGATATGTTCCGTAATGAGAGCTAATAAATGTGAGTGGGCATGTCTAGGGCACGGCGGCCAAGGACTGTTCCGCCACACCTCAACAATTAGCCAGCTAGTCTGCTTGTAGGCTAGTCTACTTGTGTCAAGGTTCTCGGCTTGTTTGCTTCTTAATGTCAATAAAATAACTAACAGTTAGTTGTATCAATTAGTTCAATATACAGAGTAACTAGAAAATAGATGGGGAGCCGGTAGGGGGAGACAGTACAAGCTAATCTTAGAACTAAGGTATAAGAACTATTGTCCGTAACATAGCCGCTTTAGAGTTAAACTAATTTCTAAGATTTTATAAAACGAATGTCCTTCGTACATTAAACCACTCATAAAACTTAAACAAATTTTTCATGTGGGGTCGCATGAAAACTTTAGTACCTGATCATAATCCTGTACCCACAATAGAAGACTTCAGAAACAGGATAATACATGGAGCACAAGAAATTCAAGCCTCTCTTAGGAATTCGGCGGTAGTAAAATCAGCTGTAATAAAAAGAGGACGTATGTGCATTAGAAATAGAGGGCAGCACATTGAAAACGTATTATAAAAATAAAAAATTTAGTTTCAAATAAATTATCCTATATTAAAGTATGATTTTGTATAAGTTGTATTTTTATTGTTTTTTCCTCTTTAACAGTCATATTTTTGCTCATTCTTAACCGATTTGTGATTTGTATGCCTCATTTGGAAGGTAATGAAACGTAGATGTTTTCTAATTATTTTGTACGAAAAATTTGTAGGTAATTTTTTCGTAATAAGATTTTTTAAAACAAAAATTGAACTATTTTGCATGAAATAACGTCAATAATGTACATCTGATTGTGGTTATCAATTTTCGTATTTGAGAATATGTTTATTGTAAAACCAAAACAAAATCAGATAAAACACCCAATATTTAAGTTTTATGATTTGTTTAACGTATGAAGGATGTTAATTTTATAAAATCTTAAAAATTAGTAAAAATTGAAAACGGCTCCGCATCTATTTTTTAGTCACCCTGTATAATACTCATGTTAGTAAGTAAATAATTATGAAATCGTTGATACGAATGCAAAGTATGCAATGTGAAAATCTGGTAGAAAAACTGTTTCATGTTTCATCAAAACAGAGATATTGTTCCAGCCGAAGGTAGTCGTAATGAGGTTGATTCCAGAGCTGGCTACATAACAACATATCCTACATCAGTCCTCAACCAATAGCTACAGCAAGTGGAGCTGTGGCTGTGTAATGGGCACGGCCGTGTCTTGTATGAGAATACCTTTATGTAACGGCTTATATTTTTTGAATAAAATATTTTTATTTATGTATTTAAGATAAAAGGAAGGAAACAAATAATTATTGTGTTACAATATAACTTTATTAATTATAGGTCTGTGATACGAAAAGTACGACACAAATGGCATACAAGATACATCGAGATTTCTAGTAAAAGTTACATCAATGCAGGTATTATACAGGTATTATATAGGTATTACCTAACTTTGTTGGAGAAGTTTCAATATAAGGCAAATTGAACTCGCTGTGCATGAAGTCGGGCAAAAGTTATACAAATTGCAAATCTCGATACGCAGCAAAATAACCTCAAAATTGCAATGCTTCTCCCTCAATCGCGCTGATCGTAATGAATGATTTTATCCTTCTGCTATCCAGTGGTATAATTTAATTTAGACAGATTCAGGACTACAACGCCAAACTGTATCCCCCGATTTTGTTATCATTAGGTTTTTTGGATTGCACCCGAATGGTAGCAAATTTAAAGACATATTCATGTCAAAACGTTTTTTTTTCACATTCGGTACTTTCAATTTGTAATAATTCCCAAGTAGCATTGGATCGTAAATTATTTGTCATGTCTATGCTATGTCCTACATTCTGATGACGTATTCGTTGCATAACCACTTGCTTAAACGCTACTTTTCTAATATAACTAAATAATATTTTGACACATTATCAAGTAACAACTTCACTATATGGTAGAGGACAGCCACCAGTTATGATCTGCGAACTAATAACTTTTCAGGTAGATAATAATTAGTATAAAATTATCATTGGTATTTATAATAAAATTATCACAGCAATTAATTACAATAATAATAATAGTTATCAATAATAGGTAACAGCAATTGGACATAAACAGCTCTGTTTTACGTTTATGCTAAAATTAGCAGTTAAAAAATATTAAATAAAGCTAAAAAAAATATGAGTCGAAATTAATAGCAGGGAACTATGTCATAGATACGGAAAACCAGTTAAACAATTTATTGTATAAGCTATATTCTTTTATTTCGTGAGAAAATTGGAATCGAATTCATTGATATCGAATCAATAATTTATTCAGTTTTATTCCACTTCATGTAAACCTGATTGTTAACTACAAAATAAAATTAAACAAAAATAGTTGTGTTAAGGCGGTAGGATGGTGGCGGAGGCAAGATGGAAGGTGCTAGTCCAGTCAAAGAATGCCTTAAATTGGCTGTAGATTGCGTTTTCTGTAATCCAAGTTGTTTCTTCGGAAACATTTTCAGGGTAGTTAGGAAGTAAACATACTAAAAGGTCTGCAGTTTTCGGGCCGGGGAACAGGAAAGGGAGGGTGCGGAAGGTCTCTTTTTTTGGTTTTGCGCTCATATCTCGAAAACGTTGCGTCGTATGCAAAACATTACTATTTACTAAATTAATATTAATTCAATTCTCTACAGGTTTTATCATATTAGTCCAGTCACCTAACACTTTGTAGAGTGCATGAAATATGAGATCATTTTTGACTCCATAGCTTCGTTAGGAATAGTTAAAAGGTAAACATACTTAAAGTCCCCGCCCCTGGGGGGTTAACTAACGGAGGGGTGGGGGAGGGGAGAAGTTCCATTTTTTTGGTTTTTTGATAATATCTCGAAAACTGTTGAATCTAGAAAAATATGTTACAAATAAACATAAAAGCTAATTAAATTTATAATAAAATTTATTATATATAAATATGTCGTAATTCTAACCGTTTACGACATAATCAAAATTTCATATATAGGTTCTTATTGTAAATTTAAGGAGCTTTCAGATAAAAAATATAAATTTTGGATCGAACAATTAGTTTCGGAATGAGAATCAATAAACGTGGTTTTTTTTTTTTCAGAGAAGTGCGACGCCAGATAAAGAGTGCCGAAATGAGGGGTGTAGAGTGCATGAAATATGTGATAATTTTTGACTTCGCAGCTTTGTTAGGAATAGTTAGAAGGTAAACATATTAAAAGTCCCCGGCCCTGGGGGGGGGGGGGGGGTGAGCTAAAGGTGAGGGGAGGGGAGAAGGTCCGAATTTTGTTTTTCGACTATATCTCGAAAACGGTAGACTCAAGAAAAATATGCTACAGATCGAAATTAAAGCTCATTAAATTTCATATAAAATTAATTAAATACGTATTCGTAGAAATTTCAACGGTTTTCAGGATATATGATATTAAAAATCGACAATTTTAGAAATAAAACAACTGTTTACCTCACTTTTTGTTAATCATTTGAAGCAGATACCAGAATCGTATATATGAAATTAAATTATATTTAATGCTCTACAATTTTGACTCTGAGGTTTTTTCTGAGAAACGATTGTGGAACGTAATATAAGCAATAGTTTGAGAAAAAGTGAGGTGACATTTGTTTTTTCCCGAAAATCACCTATTTTCAATAACTTATATCTCGTAAACGGTTAGAATTACGACAAATTTACATATAATAAATTTTATAGTAAATGTAATTAGGTTTTATGTTTATTTGAAACATATCTTTCTAGAGTCAACAGTTTTCGAGATATTAGCGAAAAACCAAAAAGATAGAACTTCTCCCCTCCCCCACCCACCGTTAGCTGACCCCCCAGTGGTGACATACTTTTAGTATGTTTACCTTCTAACTATTCCTGACGAAGATATGAAGTCAAATATCATCACTATATTCCATGCACTCTGCACCCCTCATTTTAGCACTCATTGGCTGGACTATATACACATTTTCCATATTGTGTACAGTTCCGCGATATACGCTTGGAAAATGTGAACATTTAAAAAAAAAAAAAAAAAAAAAAAATTCACCTCACGTTTTCTGTTAAACTTCCCTCCATATATTCTAAAACATTCTTTTTACGACAAAAGTTATCATTAACAATATTGTTGGACATTACATTTCCTTCAAAATACACATACCACATTATCTTCAACGTGTCAAAAGTTACATAAATTTTCACTTTATACGGTAAAACTTACTAAACGTCCTTCACATTTTCCAAGCGTATATCTCGGAAACGGTACATAAAATAAAAAATGTAAGAATATAAAATAAAAGTTGTAGACAATTTAATAAACTTTAATTTAGTAAATACTCATATTTTGCATATGACGCACCGTTTTCGAGATATGAACGCAAAAACAAAAAAAGGGACCTTTCACGCCTTCCTTCTTCCTGTTGCCAGGCCCGAAAACTCCAAGTCTTTTAGTATGTGTACTTTCTAACTACCCTCAACATGTTTTCAAAAAAAAACTTGGATTACAGAAAACGGACCCTATAATCCTTTATTGACTGGACTATTCGTGGAGTAAATCTCCCAGCGAAGGTAACACACTCCCCTAGGGTACCGTTACAGCTCCTAGTAGCTAACTAACTTGTCTCTTAGTATCAGTCTTAGTAGTTTGTAGTAGTTCTATATAGTGCCTACCATTATATTGTCCACAACATATATATCTATCTATTAATTAATGGCAATGGAATTCTAAAGAATTTCTCTAAATAAATAGTACACTACAATTATTCGTTTGGTTTTGTTCTGATTTTCAATGGTTAATTAGTCCCTTTCTTATATTAGTGCATAATATTTATTATTGTTTATCTTTCATTCAATATAAATCAAATTCGATCTTAATAAATCAAATTTTCCAGACATACTCTTCATTCGTTTCTAACATTAAACAACGTGTGTGACAAAACACTATTAGATTAACCTAGTCAGTCAGTTGTTTTTGTTGCAGTATTACCTCAACCTCACTAATCCGACCGTTTATGGACCAAGGGGTAAGGCGGAAAGGCCAAAAGGTCGGACTAACCGGAGATTTCATAGAACATGTTTTCCTTTGTCAATAAAATTAACAACACCACAAGAAGGAGAGAAAAAGGACGTGAGAAGATAAAGGATGGCGACAGAGGAAGAGAGCAGAGGACAGAGCCCAAGTGGTAACAATAGAATACATTATACATTATACCATTCTAACCCAACTCAACTACCATCATCTTCTTCTTCTTCGCCTTTGTCGTAAGGTAAAGAGGACAATAGAAACCTGAGGACAAAATTAGCAAACCTTTGGCTAGGCATAGAGCTAATTTCCTTTCAAAGAATTTTCTCTTCCGCGAGGTGGTTATTATATTCAACTAGCTCTATTTGGCTACTATTATTCACGCTACGGACCGATATCTTTTATTATTTTCATTATTATTATTATTATTATTATTATTATATTCTAGACAAGAACAAAAAATGAAAATAATAGGGAATACATGTTTTTTACTCTATAGGAAGTCCACAATCGCCTGCTCTCCCCTCATTACATCTTTGAACAAACCAAAGGTAATAGAAACCACTTCTGTAACAGCTCTAGCAATAATGAATAAAGTAAAATGCTTTCAACCAACATTATTTATAACATTAGAAATATTATTAACTAGGATATATTATTTTAGTGTAGCATGATTTAATTTTACAATAAAGAACATTATTTATATTTTTAAAAAGGTAGTCAGTTGGTAATCAGAAATTAAAAATAAGAATTTTTTTAACAATTTTAAGTAACAAGCATGCACCTTGTAGTTTTTTTTAAATGTTTCTCTCAAGGCAGAATTATTAAAACTAAAGTCCAAATTGTGGAAGTATGTTTCGAAATCATTCAAAGATTACGCCTATCAACAAAGCTATTCGAAAAATATCGACAAATATACAGTTGAGCAATTTCGCTGCAAGAAGGGTGCAACCATATTAAAAAAAAATTGGCGGATTGACTGGTGCAAGAAGGAAGCATATCCGATAGTAAATAAAGGAATTATAAGTCTTTATGAATCTGTCTCCTCGGTCATTTGGTGCAAGAAGGGTCCAGCTGCGGACAGTTTTTTTTTCAATTTCCCCACCATTACCAAATATAGAGCTGCACCCTTCTTGCAGCAAACTCCTAAATTGTTTTTGTTGAAATGTTTATCCATCTTCAATTTTAACTGATTTATATAAACAAGTTTATATTTATAACAAAAACCCTTTCTTACTACAAATTATTGTGCCATAACATAGTGTTAGGCTATTTTACTATAAAAAATAACATTATCTGTTGATACAAAAGATTCAGTCACCAGTAAAAACAAAAGAAACAACTTGAGGTACGACATGATAGTATAGAAGGACCAATACAATTAGGATTGATGAATTAATTGCCACTTCTATTGAGATTGTTTTATTAGAAAACTAGTTTGGAATGCTAAACATTCACCTTCAGTTCTAAACATACAAAATTTTCAACACATCAGTACGATGATACTTACATGGATTATATACACTAAAGTTTTCAAAAATGTTAGACAAGAAATCAAACATCAGTACTCACTTCGGGAGGTCTAAGATATAACTGAAATATATCCATAGTGGAAAGGGGAAGGGGCAGCTAGGTTAAATTGTTGTGATTTATTATGGGATTTCCCTTGACTCATTGGATTATTCCGTTCCTATTAGAAACAAATTTAAAATAAATCTATTGGAAATATTAATCTGATCATTTAAACAAAAATCTGGATCGGTTTTAAACGATTTTATTATTTCTAGTGATTCAAAAGTATATAATTTTAGACTATTTTCTACTTGATGTAGTTTTTTACTCCCGAGTCTTTATTTAATTTATAGTTATTTTCATTTAGATGGATAGCGAAATTGGAGTTTTGGGTCTTATTATTGTATGCTCTTATATGTTCATTTACTCTCTGATTTACTGATCGTCCAGTTTTTCCCGTGTATTTTGCTTCACAGTCATTACATTTTAGTTCGTATACAACGCTTTTTTGGAAAGGGTCTATTTTGTCTTGCGGTGAAGGGAAGTATGATGGTAATGGTTTATCTATTTTCAATGCAGGGTTTAAGCCAATTTTTTTAAACTTCCTTTCCGACTTTGGTGGATATTGGGCCGTAAAAAAACGGTGTATAGGAACTAAAATGTAATGACTGTGAAGCAAAATACACGGGAAAAACTGGACGATCGGTAAATCAAAGAGTAACAGAACTTATAAGAGCATACACTAATAAGACGTATGGGTTTATTTCAGTTAACTCTTAGACCTCCTGAAGTGAGCACTAATGTTTAATTTCTTTTCTTACATTTTTGAAAACTTTAGTATAATATATATATATATATATATATATATATATATATATATATATATATATATATATATATATTTCATATAAAATAGTACTGTTGAGTTGAAAATTTTGTGTGTTTTAGAACTGAAGATGAATGTTTAGTATTGGAAACTAGTTTTCTAATAAAATAATCCCATAAGAAGTGGCAATTAATTAATCAATCTTAATCAAAAGAAACAACCTTTATAGCCCTTATTTCAGGTTTATTTGTCCTATCCTTTGAGGAGCTAATGTTAGTGAAAATTATTGATACTAAAGACCAATGTAATATTGTTTACAATAATAACAGCCCACTACCATACTACCAACATGTGTTATGTCATGTGGCAGGTCTGGCTTAGGGTATTCTATAGGATGAGTGTGTATTGTAAATAGTCCACGATTGTGTTATTTAAATTTAAATTTAATTTTGTTCTATAATACTACTTATTTATTTAATTTTTTATTTTTATTTATTTTTTCTAATTATACTATTTTATTTTATTTATAAGCATATTGTATACATTATATTGTTTATGTATAGCAAGTTATTTTCTGTTTTCTTTTTATTTATGTTAATAAATATACATACATACAATTTTTTTTTCTCATTGTACAAAATGTGATAATTTAATGATAGGCCATATATATTACTCATTGCTCACATTTGTGGCACATTGTAATAATTACTCGATAAAAGTTTTAATAAAAAATATTTTTTAATTTTTTTCTTCTCTCTTTTGTAGTAACCCTGCAGAAGAGGCGTTTATTTTATAACTGTGCATACACTATGCAAAAAGCATATTATATGCATACAATATTTTAGGTAGCGTTTCTTCTTTAATACAATTCAACATTTTTAAGTTCCAATAACTTTCAACAAAAATAAAAAATAAAATTAAAAAAATAATTGAAATTGAATTGAATAAACTGAAAAAGAAAAATGAGTATAAATAAAAATAAAATGGAAAATGTGTCAATGCACAATTAGCTGTTCACAATTCTTCAAGTAGTGCTACTGCAGTTTTAAATCATTGCTGTATTCCAGTAGTTCCTTTTTATACTTGCGGTATAAAGCTTCTTGTTGAAGAGGCCATGTACCCCCTTCCATTAGAGAAGCCCTAACTAATTTGTGTCTTTCGTCTTCGTATAAGTGGCAGTCATTTAAAATGTGCAAGAATGTTTGTGGAGTTAGCCCGTCACATTCACAAGCGTCTGAGTTTTTTAAGTAAAATCGTTTGAGATAATGGTTCGTTGGTCCGTGTTCTGTAAGTAATTGAGTTAGTTTGTGATGAGTACTTTTGGCTATTTTATAGTTTTGTGCTGTTATATTTGGAATGTATTTCTGTAATGGTCGTCCTTTAGAAAATTGTTGCCAATGCCAGTTCCAGTCCTAAAAATAAATATATAATAAAAAATATATGTATATATACACAGTGGAACCCCGTTATATAGACCCCCGATAAAGCGACTCCACCCATAACCCGACCCTTATTGGCGCTAGAACCCTTCTTAATAATCCTACCATTTGAAACATCTCACCTCGCATAAACCGACTATTTCGGAGAAGATAAGATTCGTTGTTGCCCGAACGGAACCTCGTGTTTTCGATAACTAATTTCTTAATATTTTGTTAGAAAGGTGGTTCCCTGTTCTCTCCTGGTTGTTTGATCTTAACTTCCACAATGTTCAAGGCAGTGTTACCTGATCTAAAAAAAGGAAATCTGGTACTATCGCGGAAAAACTAGAGCCCCTTGAAAAATTAGAAAAGCGACTTGTCAGAATAGCTAAAGATTTAGGATTAAACGTTACGGTTATAAAGGACTGGGAAAAAGTCTGGATCAAATAATTTCTTTTCGTGCGTGATGACCCAAAGAAATAAAAAAGACTAAGAAAACCTGCATCGGAGGTATTGGATAAAGCGGTTTGGTTATGGTTTTGACAAGATATGACATCAATTATGTATTAGTCATCTTAAATTTTTGTGTTTTTTTTATTCATTATAAATATTTTGTATTCATACGTATGTATGTATTTAAAGATTTAGTTTTCTGTTTTATATGAACTAAATAAATTGACGTTTTGTATTCTAATTTTTGTTTTTCATTCATCTCTAAACATATGTAAGTCTAATTCTCCAGTGTGACAGGCTCCGTTTAATCCGACCTTTTTATGGGACCGACCTCACCCCAAGTCCCAAACGGGGTTCCACTGTGTATAATTTATCGCCAGGACCAACTAGAAGTTAAATCGGTTTGAATAAAAAAGTTCGTGTTTGGAACCTCTATTTTTATTCAATGTTTTTATATACGAATAATCATTAATTGGTAATTTAATTATATAATAAATTTAAGTAATTTGATCCTTTTAATCCTAAAATGTAAATTGGGAAAAAGCTGTTGATTATAAATCTATGATATAGTGGTTTTTCCAGTCAGGGATTTTATTTGATAATTGACTTATTTTTCAATTAATGATTTAATATTATCAGAGAGGAAGGAGTGATGATTATCAAAACGATAACCATCTTCTACTTTGATTAAAGGCAGTTTGTTATTTAGGAGCTAGCTAGCTAGTTATTTAGAAGGCAGTTATGGTTGAAAGCCTGTTATTGATAGCTAATGTCCAACTCAAACTGGTTTATCATAATGATAACAGCTTGATAATCAGCTCATCAGCATATCATTTACATACTCAGCTGTTCTATTGATATGTTTATAACGTTTAGCTCAAAACATATGTTTCAATATTAATTTATTTTTATTTTTTTATATTATTCATTGACTATTCCAGTTTAGAGATCCGAAGGCCTAGAAGTAGTTTTGTTAATGTTATTACCTCCAGGGTCGCCGGGAGCCAAAAACACTCTTCAAATTATTCAAACACACTTCTCATGATGTCAAAATAAGGCATGACAATTAAAAACTTATCTAGAGATTCTAAAATCAGCAGCAAAGTGTTAAAATTAAAACAACTCTAAAATTACATTGACCAGGTTAACTAATATTTTTATTTCATTTACTAATAATTAAATTGTTTGGTGGATGAAGGGGTTATGTAACAAAACACACTTTTTTAAACATAATTTATGTTTAAAGATTTTTTTTTTGCATTTCCCTTTAGCAGAAATATTTTAAATAGCAACTTAATCTTCTTCTTATCTCTTTTTTTTTTCTAGTTGAGTTGAGATATTGAGATTATGCAACCTAACACTTTTGCACTCAAATCCTTCATCCAATGAACTAAATTGTATTTTAAATAAATGTGACATAACCCCTTCATCCACCGAAACCCCTCAATTTTTGTTAAATTGATAATATAAAAGACCAAAAATAAACCATTTAGTGGAAGCATTAGTGAAAAAGATTGTTTACGTTCTTTTTCTTTGTATGAGGTGTCCCGGAAATTGGAATTCCCAAAAGTGGTCACCCCTCCAACCCTGATTATGTACACATGCATTTCTTACTTTGATGTCATACAATGAATGAAAAAAATATAATTATGCATATAATATAGGTCATATGGAAGATATAGGAAATAGTAACTTTTTTCCCTGGTTTTAAGTGTAAAATAAACCATCTTATCTACATGCGGAAGGTAGATCCTAAACCCTTTAGTGACAGAACACGTGCTACAATTTGAATAAATAAGTGAAGGAGATAAGAGGAACCGAAGTAACAAGGTGAAGGGAAGAGCGATGGGGGAAGGATTAAACAGTCCATTAGCCGCTCCTGTTCCCTGTTCCCTCCTGCTTTATTCCCGCCCATTGAACTCTCTCCTTTAAAGACTTCAATGCCCACTTAGTGTTCTTTCTCTCCACCTCTAGATAGCTTCATCTGGTCCTAGGATCAATGCTAATTATATCCTCCGCCCGAGGTGCTACATCCTACAAGCAATATCCAGCAACCAACATCCTGTATCCTTCACGATATAAGTTATGGAAATCTAGCATGATCCTCAACGAGTCGTTCACCTTATCGGAGAGGAATATTTTAATAAGGCTATCTTATAAATACCATCGTGAATATATAATAAGTAGATATTGTTTAGATAAAGCTAACGGGCATTGTACACCTTTAGCATAACCTTACTCTAGTAAACAAGCTTAAAGAAAACAAACTTTAGTCAATGTTTACACTTACAGCTCTTAATAAAAAAAATGTTGTTTAGTAACCAGCTGTTACAAATGTTCTTCTAGGCTAGAAGACACACTAACTTTACTCAATATTTTTTTTTTAATATTAGATGTCAAACACTAAACAACATACAAACAAAAACATTTTTAAACCTCTTCCTGTCATCTAATCAAATAAAACACTTCCTCACGTACTGAGGCAACAACAACCTTTCGAAAACGGCATTGAAATAACGGTCAAACAGGTGAATTTTTTGTTCATTTTTTTTTTGTTCAAAAGAAAAAGAAAATTAAATAGCTAAACCATCCAACTCATCTCGTATCCAATCCTTACAATCCAAAACCCTTCGTAAAATCCTCAATGCTCCTAACTTTGTGACCAATAAACCTATCCGTAAAGACCTTAATGTTCCATATGTTGCTGAGGTAGCCCAAACCAGATACCTATCCTTTCATAGTAAGCTCCATAACCACTCAAATCCATTAGTTTCTCAACTTGCTTCCCGCGCCATTCCCGGTAATCCCCTGAGGCGTCTGAAAAGACTGGCCTAGAGATCTTCTAGTGTAGAATTTTTATTGAAGTGCTACTGATGAGTAGTTCTTTTCAAGTTTTGACATGTTATTGTAATCGTTATCAGCTCATTTACTTGATGTATATATTTGTACAGTTGTAAATTTCAATAAATTGATATAAAAAAATAGTCGATAGAACTGCTGGAGTTTATTTTCATTGCCGATGTATTATACCTCTATTTCATCTTAATACTAGAACAATAAAAAAAAAGAAAGAAAAAAAAATGAAAATAAATAGAATTTTCAGATTTGTCAGAACAGAAAACCTTTTTACAATCCCCTATAATATTCGCTATCTCGTTATGTTATTGCATTGGCACTAATAACAAAGTTGTTCCAAAAGACATTGATTAAGTAATCGGGGACAATAACCACTGTTGGATATTCATCATCAATCTTGAACTCTTTCATTGCACATAGTCCACTTGACTGTACTTCGCTGTACCTGACTGTACCTGTCTGCATTGAGAACATTGACAAGATTGATGGGCTGTAAAGAAACCAAGAAGTGAACTGTAAGGGGAATAGTTTTCAAGAAATAACAGATATAATGGACGATGTGATGGCGGAGCTGCAAGCAGGTTGGGTCTGGCTGAGGGTGACCTCTTGTAGTGTAGTGGTGTACCTCTTGTAGTAGTGTACCTCTTGTAGTGTAGTGGTGTACCTCTTGTAGTGGTGTACCTCTTGTAGTGGTGTACCTCTTGTAGTGTAGTGGTGTACCTCTTGTAGTGTAGTGGTGTACCTCTTGTAGTGTAGTGGTGTACCTCTTGTAGTGTAGTGGTGTACCTCTTGTAGTGTAGTGGTGTACCTCTTGTAGTGGTGTTCCTCTTGTAGTGGTGTACCTTCTTGTAGTGTAGTGGTGTACCTCTTGTAGTGTAGTGGAGTACCTCTTGTAGTGTAGTGGTGTACCTCTTGTTGTGTAGTGGTGTACCTCTTGTAGTAGTGTACCTCTTGTAGTGTAGTGGTGTACCTCTTGTAGTAGTGTACCTCTTGTAGTGTAGTGGTGTACCTCTTGTAGTGTAGTGGTGTACCTCTTGTAGTGTAGTGGTGTACCTCTTGTAGTGTAGTGGTGTGCCTTTTGTAGTGGTGTACCTCTTGTAGTGGTGTACCTTCTTGTAGTGTAGTGGTGTACCTCTTGTAGTGTAGTGGAGTACCTCTTGTAGTGGTGTACCTCTTGTAGTGTAGTGGTGTACCTCTTGTTGTGTAGTGGTGTACCTCTTGTAGTAGTGTACCTCTTGTAGTGTAGTGGTGTGCCTCTTGTAGTAGTGTACCTCTTGTAGTAGTGTACCTCTTGTAGTAGTGGTGTACCTCTTGTAGTGTAGTGGTGTACCTTTTGTAGTGTAGTAGTGTACCTCTTGTAGTGTAGTGGTGTGCCTTTTGTAGTGGTGTACCTCTTGTAGTGGTGTACCTTCTTGTAGTGTAGTGGTGTACCTCTTGTAGTGTAGTGGAGTACCTCTTGTAGTTGTGTACCTCTTGTAGTGTAGTGGTGTACCTCTTGTAGTGGTGTACCTCTTTTAGTGGTGTACCTCTTATAGTGTAGTAGTATACCTCTTGTAGTAGTGTACCTCTTGTAGTAGTGTACCTCTTGTAGTAGTGGTGTACCTCTTGTAGTGTAGTGGTGTACCTTTTGTAGTGTAGTAGTGTACCTCTTGTAGTGTAGTGGTGTGCCTTTTGTAGTGGTGTACCTTCTTGTAGTGTAGTGGTGTACCTCTTGTAGTGTAGTGGTGTACCTCTTGTAGTGGTGTACCTCTTGTAGTGTAGTGGTGTACCTCTTGTAGTGTAGTGGTGTACCTCTTATAGTATTGTAGTGTACCTCTTGTAGTAGTGTACCTCTTGTAGTGGTGTACCTCTTGTAGTGTAGTGGTGTACCTCTTATAGTGTAGTAGTATACCTCTTGTAGTGGTGTACCTTTCGCGGTGGATTCGCTGCCCAATCATATGTCAATTATAACTCTTAGCTCTTGAAAACTATTCCAGTTACAGTTATGGTATGATTAAAGATATAAATACAAAAAAAAATCTAAAATTAATACGAAAAAATCTAAATAAAATAATTAATACTATTTAAATATACATTCTTAGACATTAAAGAACTATAATTATTAATTCTACTACTAACTTCTATCACTATAAACCTAGTATCCTCTCCTCGTGATGGCTAACTAATGCATACAATGGCTCAGTACAGTGTGTATACATCCTTAGCAAAGTACTGAGTCCAAGTGATGCAGGTTATTTTATTTCATTTTAATTTAATTTTCCTCAGTTCATCTTGGAGGATCATGTAAGTAGCACCGCAAACGAATCCCTTCTTTGAGGAAATATAGTTAGTTAGGATTTTGTCTTAACAGGAAACAAAATCAAGAAAATCTTTTTAATAATTTCTTTATCAGTGGATTTACGATTATTATTCATTATAATGGTGGTATATAAGGATCAGTACGATTATGATTGGTGAACTATTTGTCACATCACCCCACCCCACCACCCTCCCTTAATATCACTCCACAGTTCGCACAATGAACCCATAGCTTCCAGAATCCCACCCTTGGTTAACAACAAGCCTATAAAGAGAAAAAAAAAAACGTAGTATTCTTAATACCATTTATTATTATAGCGATTTATGTTTATTAAAAAAATTGAGTACATACCTTTATAAATAAACCTCATTTTCAAAAATATTCACAAAATAGGAACTGCCAAGCTTCCGAAATATTTTACATGTGCAAATAGTCTGACTGCGATCTTGTGAAGCCCACAGACTATACAGATGAGATGGAAGGTTGTGGAAGGTTGAAGGGCTTGTATTAAAGAAGTTAATGAACAAATTATAAATTACACAAATGGCTAAATAATATAAATGGCTAAGATATTGCTAAATAATATACATCATATTACCTATATATATGATCAAAAGAGTGGACTATTTTTACTGATCAAGGACCCAGGAGTGCCTGCTGTTCTAAGTAGGACACACCTCAGCGTTGGTATTTTTGAATGTCTATGTGTGTGTGTGTGTCTATACATACAAGTTAAGTTCATCCAGAAGAAAAGTCCAAAAAAAAGGAAAATTAGGGAGCTAAATAACGCACACAACTTCAGAATAAAGACTGACTTTATTGCTCAGCAATCCTCTTTATATACATTCTGTGGTTTGTTTGGGATTAAGCTAGGAATTAAGATGTATATTATCCCCCTATACACCTTAACTCCCCCCCACCAGTTTACGACCAATCCTCGTAAACTCCTACACAGGCCAAACAACCAATTATATACAAAAATCAATGCTACAAATAAATACAAGAAAGAAGAAAAAAAAAAACAATCAATGTTACAATAAATACACAAAACTAAAAAAAAACTCTTCTTAACTTAAAACTTTCACCATACTTTGACAGATCTTTACATACCTCCTCCAGTACAAAACTAAAATACAAACAAAAAAAACTGTTACACTTCTCCTAAGTTTTCTTTTTTACATTATCTACTATTTACACAAGTTCTCTTGCATAGAAAAGAGGATACCCCTCGAAACCCTTCTAACGAAAATGGGTACCCAAGAATATACAACCGAACTCAAGAATGATACCAACAACCTCGGAAAATGGAACACGAGAAAATCAGCGAGAAACGACCGAACTACGAAATGAAAAACGAGAAAAACGAGAAAAACGTGAAAAACGAGAAAAAAACGAGAAAAACGAGAAAAACGCTAACTTAACGGGATCTTCAGTTGTTCCAAATGAACCGTCCTTCTCTTCCGGGGATCTTGAATACTCTGGATGGTAACGACATTATGTTCCCTAATCGCAACAACCTTGAAGGGTCCGTCATATCGTATTTCCTCTTTAGTCCGATTCGAAGACACCCTGCGATACACAATAGAACCTATTTCTATCTTCTCCATACCATCCCGACTCTTGAGATTTTCGCGGTTTACCCTCCTACTTTTTTCAGCCGCGAGCTTCTTCCGCGTCTTTTCCCATCTTTCCCCGAGCGCCACCCTATTTGCCACCAACGTCGCTGCAAACTCCTCATCCACTATTGCACCGCGGCTATCCCTCTTGCGCTCCCGGAGTCCAAATAACATTTCGAATGGTGAATATCCCGTTGCCGAGTGAATTGAGTGGTTGTATGCTATTATCGCCTTAGGCATTGCCGTATCCGCTTTCAACCCCTTTTCCGCGTAGAAGACGCGAAGGTGATCACCCAGGGTACTATGCAATCTTTCGACCGCTCCTCGACCTTTAGGATGTCCCGGCGTATTTAAATGCCATTCTACCCCTAATCCTCGCATCTCCGACCTGAGACGGCTGTTATCAAATTCCCGCCCCCCATCTGACGTTATTCTCTCCGGTACCCCGTAGAATTGAAACCAAATACGGAGAGCCATAAGTACTGACTCGGCTGACCTGTCGTCAATCGGGTATGCCATGGCTATCTTGCTGAAGATGTCTATAATTGTAAGCCACTTAAGTCCTTTCCAGGTAAACGTGTCCACCTGTAAGTCAGTTAGTGGTACGGTTGGTGTCATTGTCTCCTCCTGCTTCCCGGTTGGGGGGTGTCTGTCATATTTCGTGGTATTGCAGATCTTGCACGCTCCTATTACCTCCTCTATCGTCTTCCTCATGTGCATCCAGAAATACTTCCTCTTTAACGCTTTTAAAGTTTCCTGCACCCCTCTATGATTTGTCTTTCCCTGGTGGTACGCTATTGTGACTTCCTTCTGCCGGTCCACCTCCCTCACCGTTTCCACCTGCAATTTGCATCTAATAAACGTCCGGTCCAACCCTATCTTTTCGGCCCGCCACAACCTCTTAATCTTTTCCCACACAGCCGCATTCCCCACGTATAAATAAAAAAATTTTTCCTGGTCGAGACTCCTCCTTCAACACCTTACTGATGACCTCCTCTCCCACTCCTGGTTGCGACCATATGGTGGTAATATGATATTTCCCGTACGTCGCGTATTCCGCCCTAGTCAGTCCCGTTGTCTTCGTCTTCCATATTATTTGTCTGTCCTTGTCGTTTACTATTTCTTCCCTTTCTTCCATCTCTACCGTCCTCTCGCCCTCCGAGCTCTCCCCCCTCAACACCTCGCTTTCGACTTCTACTTCTTCTGACTCGCGTTCCCCTTCCCCCTCTGGCGTCCACTCCCGTATGAATCGTTGTAAACCGCCCGAATACTCCCCTGCTTCTCGCTCTATCGCGTTAACCTGAAGGGCTCGCGATAACCAGTCGGCCACGACGTTTTCCCTCCCGGGCTTGTATACCACTTCTACGTTATATTGACTAAGAAATTCTTTCCAGCGGGTTATGCGCGCCGATGATTCCTTAAGCTTTCCCACCCACATTAGGGGACGATGATCTGTGAGTACCCTAAACCTCCGTCCGAACACATACGGCCTGAAGTGCTCTATCGCCCATATTACCCCCAGCAACTCTCTTTCTAGAGCACTGTATCGAGCTTCCGTTTCCGTGAGCCGTCTGCTGGCATATGCCACGGGCTGGTCCCCCTTTTCTCCTTCCTGGGACAATACGGCCCCCAATGCGTACTCGCTGGCATCCGTGGTTATCGTGAACGTTCGGTTGAAGTCGGGGAACGCGAGTACCGGTTCCTGCTGAAGTTTCCCCATACATGTTCGAATATTTTGCTCAATTTCCGGGGTAATCACAATCCTTCGCCCTTTCTTTAGCAAATCATTCAGCGGCACCAAATATTTCGCCATTTCCGGGACAAACCTGCGGTAATAATTAAGCGTCCCTAATAGCCTGCGAATGCCCTTCACGTCCGTGGGTATAGCCATCCTATTTATCGCTTCTACCTTCCGTATGTCAGGTCTCACCCCCTCTTTCGAAATGGTGTGCCCTAGGAAGTTGATTCGATCTTGTCCCAGGATCGACTTCTCTCCTGACAACTTTAACCCAAACTGTCTTAGTCGTTCGAATACCCGTCTCAAGTCTTGTATGTGTCCTGTTTCGTCCTTGCTAAATATCAGTAGGTCGTCCATGTATACCTGGCATGAAGCTTCATCCAACCCTCGTAAGAACTCGTCCATCAGTCGTTGGAACGTGATAGGGGCGTTCTTCAACCCGAACGGCATTCTTGTAAATTCATAATGCCCCCTTTCGAACGTGAACGCCGTCTTGTGTTGGTCCTTCGGGTGCATACGGATCTGATGATACCCTGCCTTAAGGTCCAGTGTACTGAACACCGTCGCGCCTCCCAACCTGTCTAGAATATCTTCGAACCGTGGTATGGGGTACTTTTCGTCCAATGTGTTTTCATTCAATTTACGAAAATCCACCACGACCCTGTATTTCTCCCGCGACGTTCCCTCATCACTCCTTTTCTTAACGGCCCATAACGGGCTATTGTACGGCGACGTGCTATCCACGATAATCCCCTGCCCCTTTAAACTCTCTAACTCTTTCCTAATGTGCTGCCGCAACGCCTGGGGATACCGTCTTTCTTTAACGTACGTAACCCGTTCTTGTTTAAGCGGGATCTCGTGGACCGTTTCCCCTGTTACGCTCAATACCTCTCCCTCCCTGAAAAAAAAACGTCCGAGTACTCCTGCTTCAATGCTTGTCGCCAATCCCTCTCTCGGTTAACCGCTCCTACAATTGCACATCTTCCCTTTTGATTCCTCTCACACCTAAACTCCTTTTTACCAATTCGGACTACCCATTGCTCACCGCTACTTTTTATCCGAGTCCCGAATCTTCCCAATAGGTCGCACCCTATAATCCCTCCATACTCTCGCGGCATGTTTTCTACAACATGGACTTTCATTTTATCTCCCTTTCTCCCCCATCCGTCTATCCTTATTTCCGCCTCACCCTCCACCTTGCAGGGACCGCTAAGAGTAATCAACCTACACCCACACTCTCTCACCTGGGGTATCCTCTCTCCTTTACATAGTGCTTCTATTGTACCCCGGCTCATTATCGTATTAGTACTGCCGGTGTCAACCAGACACCTCACCCCTCCCGCGATCTTAATTATAGGCAACCATTCACTTCCACACTCAACACTATTTATTACCCCTCGGTTGCCCCTCCCCTTACACCCTCCTCATTCTTCGTCTCGTGATCTCCTTTCCGCTGCCGCTCGTCGTTCCTCGCTCCTATGGCTACTCCTACTCCTTCCCTCCGCCCGTGCGCCTTCTCCCGGCTCACCTTCTTCTTCTGTCTCTGATGTCTCCGAAGACCTCGTCGATTCAGATGGTCGTCTGCTTCTTCTCCATACACGCTGTGCATTTACCTCCATAGGTTCTCCCTGATTCGCTCCTCTGCGCCTACTCATGTACGGGCACTGTCGAGCGATGTGCCCTTCGGTGCCACATTCAAAGCATCTCGTGCGGGGGCACTGTGCTACCAAGTGACCCACTTTCCCACAGCCGTGGCACTTCCTCTCTTCCCTCCTCCAATTTCTCTTCTCCGCGCCATACATCTTCTCCCGAGGTGACGTCCGCTCTCGCACTCCGACCTCTGCATCTCGTCTCCTCCATGGTTCCGTTCGAGGCTGTTTGTTTCTGTACTCCTCGCTGCGCCTGTAGGTTACTCTATTCCATCCTTCGTCCTTCCGCACCTCTTCTTCTCTCGCACTACAGTCTACTAGTTCTCTAGCACATTCGACAAAGGTTTTATCTCTCGGTAACCCTTCCTTCCTTCCCGTCTCCTTTGCCAGCTGCACTTTCAGGATTGTTGACAAGAAGGCCATCCGCGCTTCCACCTCCGCCGCTTCCGTGGTTTCCCTCATTTTCTCCGTTATCTTATTATAGTGGGCCAATAGGGCCCCTGCATATTGCCCACTGGATTGGTGAGGTCTCCTTGTCTCCCTAAACATCCGGAAGATGTCTTCTTCCGGTGTCCACCGGCCGCCTCCAAAAGCTTTCTTTAACCGGTCTTTCACCACCAACCATGGAGTGTCTTCGTCGGCTTGAATTAAATTTAGAATGCCTCGCTTGACTCGGCACACTAACGCCGCCCTCAGTGAACATGCATCCACCGGGTCCAAAAGGTTCTCGGCTATCTTGGCCTCAATTCGAGCCATTACTCGGTCGCCTCCCTTGAGGAAGTGATTCAGCTCCCCAACTTCTCCACCATATTTTTCTATATCTGATATCGCTCTTCTTAAATCCTGCGATACCGCCGTTTTGAGTTTCAACAACTCCAACGCGTTCGCCTGTGCCGCAGCCATGTTTGCATGGGCTGCCGCTAACGTCTCTGGTGGTAACGGCTGCAATTCTGGCTGAACCTCGAAAGTAGGAGGTTTCAAAATGTTTTTTGCCCTCCATCTTCTGTTTTTCAAATTTCAAATCCGAAAGAACAGGTAAACACAAAAACAAGTTCGACGTTGAAGGCAACGAAAGGGAAAAACTTCTTGCGTGAAAAATAAAAAAGAAATCTTACCAGAAGAATATGCTCTCGTAGTCCCGGGTTTCGGCACCAGTTAAGTTCATCCAGAAGAAAAGTCCAAAAAAAAGGAAAATTAGGGAGCTAAATAACGCACACAACTTCAGAATAAAGACTGACTTTATTGCTCAGCAATCCTCTTTATATACATTCTGTGGTTTGTTTGGGATTAAGCTAGGAATTAAGATGTATATTATCCCCCTATACACCTTAACTTACACACACACACACACAAACATATATATATATATATATATATATATATATATATATATATATATATATATATATATATATATATATATATATATATAGCCTCTTCACGAATAAAATTAATGTACACTATACGCGTTAAACAACAAATTTCTTTAGTTGTTGAAATATTTATCATTTGAGATATTTGATTTTATTCTATTATCATTGATAATATAACCTTAGCTTTATATATTCACCCAATTTTTAATTACATTATTGTTGAGGACGGAAATAACTAAATTGGCTAGACTGTGTAGTGTTTTATAATCATAAATAAATATACAACAATCCAATGATATTTATTGGATAATAGATCTCTTAAAAAACAACTTAGATTATTTTAACAAATAATTGAATTTCATTTGTTTATCGATGAAAATCTTGTATTGAATAATGGAATTGAGCATTATTTCTTCAATGATATTTTCACGTATAGCAGTAATTTTGAAATTGCATTTCTAAAGTGTTTGAAGAGTACGTAAAAGCATAATTAGACATCCAATTTGACAGACATAATTTTATCGATCCAGCTGGCTGGATTTTAATTTCTAATTATAAAAGTATATGACAATTTGGCAAACCTCATTTGTGGCACACAAGACTATACACTTTAATTATTATTATAAACCTTCCTAGAACTATGAAGATATTTTAGTTCAAATTTAGTGAAGTATGGTTTAATGAAGTTACCATTGCAAACTCTGTTGCAGAATGGCGGCCACATATCGGTCGATTTTTAAACTGAACTGGGGTCCACATGTTGCTCTATTCATTTATTGTTTTTTTTTTTAATTTAATTTAATTTAATTGAAAATAAATAAATTTTATGATACATTTCTTGCTCATATAACACGCTCATATGAAAAGCGTTTTTGTTTTTTAATGTTTTTTACCTTTTTATTTTTTTTGTTCCTAATGTTTCCCTTTTTAACACAATTAGTTATTTAAACTTGAGTCTGTACCTAAGTATCGGTATTTATTGCGAATTTTTTATTTTTCTAATAATACAGATAGTTGCATATTTTCGGTATTTATTGCATATTTTACCCAATATCTCTGCATATATATGTGCATATTTTTCAGTTTTTATTGCATATAATTCACAGTGATGACAAAGGATGATGGCTGGTCCTTTTATATAATAGTATGGATTGGTTGTACTTAAATCAACTTTGAAACAAAATAAAACATTTATATTTAAATTAGCACCCTCCGCCACGGCTTCGCCCGCTCTTAACGAAACAACTTAATAAAGAACTTAGATAATATTAAATAATAATTGAAGTGTTGTTTGTTTATCGATAAAAATCTTGTATTGTCAAATGCAATTAATAAGCATTATTTCCGCAATGATTTTTTCACACATTACTGTATTTTAAACCTGATTAAAATTGAACAGATAAAAACAGACACTATAGAAATCAATTGATTTCAACTGGTTGGATTTTGATTTCAAACCATAAAAGAACATGACTATGTAACAAACCTCTTTTCTGTCACTCAAGATTACACTTAAATCATTATTATTCTAAACTTAACATTCCTTAAACAATAAAGATACTGTCGCGTTAAAATTTGATACATATGGGTTCAACAGCCTCAGGTTGGCATAGGCCACATATCGTTCATGTTTTAAACTTCACTGGGTTCCACGTCTTACACCGCATATCTACAGCTTATTTTTATTTTTTATAACAATTTGATTAATTGAATTAAGCAAATTTTATTATCAATTGTTAGCACTAAATAAATCCGTATCTTTGTAACCTCTCTTGAATAGCGATCGCCACCTGTCGGTCAATTTTCAAAGTTCATATCACCCCACATATTTATCCCTTTTTTAACAATAATTTAATTAAATTACGTAAATTTTGTTATTGCTAAACCTTCCTTGAACTATAAAGATGGTGTGGTTAAAATTTGGTAAAGATTGTTTCAGTAGTTTTTGCGGTTAGTGATCACAAACCAAAATTGGCTTGTCCTTTTATATAGCCATATAGATAGATTGCTATTACAGTTCGGTAATCCGACGTCTTCCGGGAAACGCTATTGCATGATTACCACGAGATTTAAAAAACAAAAACTCTCGGCACTACTGAATCTAAAAAAATTAATATGAAAAAATTTTCAAAAGACCATAACCTGCCTGCTTAAGCTATGCTACTTTTGGATAACGCACCTGGACACCCTAAAGAAGAGGGTCTACACTCCGAAGATAAGCAAATTCAAGTCTTCTACATGCCTCCAAACACGACACCACTCTTGCAACCTATGGACCAAAATGTAATCCAGCAGATAAAATTACAAAAAAACGCTCCTTTGTGATATAATAAAACAAACTGGTGGCATATTTTTTTTAAAAAAAACCAACATTGAATTACGCGTTTTCAATCTAGCTCACAACTGGGATAAAGTTATAAGTGACACTATCCAGTGTTCGTGGGCGATTTGGCCAATGCACCCTGCTTTCAAATCACAAGTCATGGGTGATCATCCTGAAAAAGTTAACTCGACTTTAGAATTGACTTTCCAATTTGTGCAAGAGCTTTCCGAGAAAAGTGAGGCAAGTGTTACCCTGACAAACGAGGATATCACTGATTGGCTTCAAGGAACAAACGAGATAATTTTCAGTAACTGTCTGAGGAAGATGTCCTCGACCAAATTCAATCCCTGGAAGACGAATCTGATCACTTCGTGGGTTCGAACCGTTCGTGGGTTTCTAAATATATTCATTCTTTTTTTTCTATTACTCTTGATAATCCGGGATTCTTTGATAATCCGACGGTTGCGTGGTCCCATATGTGTCGGATTATCAAGATTGTATTGTAGTTTATTATTACTTTACGGAGCCTGAGTGTGCCTCAAAACGATCATCCGAGCCCTGTCACTTCTCTTCTAAAATAAAAAACAAGACAAATCACAGTTACAGGACATGTAAAAGGTGACTGTTGAAAATATAAACTCTAAAGAAGAACACACCTTACAAAAAAAAAAAATAATAATAATAATAAATAAATGAAACCAACTTCCCCCTGACTGGTAAAAACAATAGATGATGGGTATGTATATCTATAATCTACTGCTTTTGTCAATTTACATTTTAGAATTAAAAGGTTTAAATTAAATTAACAATTAATCATTATTCGAAATTTACAAATTTGAAAGAAATTAGGGGTTTCAAACGTGGATTTTTTCATTCGAATTCAAATTCCACCGCAGCTCCAAAACGGTATCGTGTTAGCTATATCCTATAACAAAAGATATTTTCCATCAGAAAATTTTCTGATCAGAGGAAACTGTCGTCAAATTTTCGATCCGAGTAACGATACAACGATACATCGATCAAAAATACTTTAGAGCAAGAAAGTGTAGAACCCCAACCAAAAGACATATCCATATTCTCCATATCGACGACAGAACAATCAATTACTAAAAGAAACGATGGGATGGCGATATAACAAAGTGTGATTAGTACACATTTTAGAAATATTACAAAATAATAAATATTAATGATTCATAATTACTATTTATAACTATGATTATTATAAAAAATATAATTGAAGTGAGTCGTAAATTGTTATAAAGATCAGCAATCAATTTTTTTTTTTTTTTTTTTTTTTTTACCAAATAAATGCTAAAATATTTATTTCACAATTAAACTCTGGTTAAAATAAAATCCTAAAACAAAGGTTTAAAATGATGAAAAGTTAGAACATGTATAAATTTGAAACCATTCTGTATGAACGAGTTACGCAAAGCATCATTAAGTATAGTTATTTAAGATGAAGGAGTTTTTCCAAAAAAATAAAATAAAATAAATATTTTTAATTTGTCAAAGTGTAAACATTGGAGGAGGAATACTAGCAAGCTAATACATTCCTAAAGAGTTGACCGCCTAAAGTCCAGTCCTCCTACAGAAGGACTAACGACAAGACATTACTCTGGAGTGGTCCAAGCCCTGCCAGGCCCGGTCCTGGAGGCAGGATTGCTACACGAAGGCAGTTTGGCCTTATAGGACATCGAGTTCTTCCACTTCCATTTCTGGTCATCGGCTTCTTCAACAGCGGAATGTCACGTCCCAGGAGGCTGCTCCATACATGTCCATCCTCACCCTCTAATTCAAGGCCTTCTCCTATTCTCTCTACGGCCTCTATTTGATTAATTGCTCGTCCTAGGAATCCCGACCTGCCTCAGCTGGGAGGATTGAGATGATAGGAAGCTGTCAGGAGAACTCCAATTCCCCGAAGCTAGTCCAGCTATCAACGCCAGGTTTTTTCTTCATCTTTTCTGTTGTAAATCAGAACTAGGGGTTTTCGTTGTATTAAAACATTTGATTTTATAACATTTTTGATAAACTAAACAAGAGAATAGTTATTTTTTCCATAGGTACAAATTATAATCAGTTTAGAATTCAGCGATTACTTTATCCCTGGCATTTGTTACGCTGAAGATGATGGAGATAACTCCATCGTAGATCGGTATAAACGATGGCTCCTATAACTTCTGCAAGAATATTTTGCTATAAAATGTTAATTATATTCTGTGGTCATCTCATGGAATGAATCTCGACTTCCCCAGCGAACATAGATAAGTATAAAATAGATAAGGTGACTTGTAGACAGGCCTGTCCTTGTTGATTGTACTCTAGTGTACTCCAAGGATAATGATGCTAAGATCCACATCCATTAAATAAACTACTGCAAATAATTGTAGACATGTTCGCCTCATGTTATTACAGTTACATTCATGTATTTCAATTACATTCATGTAGCATTGTGTTGGTATATAACAAAAACTTATCATCATACACACATAATTTAAACGTTTGCATTAGCTGAAGTAGGTTTATATTTTTTTATAATATGGATTCTGTTTGAGATTGCTATTCAGTTTGCCCTCCTGGCGGTGTTCCTAACATTACCTAGTTTCGGTTTTTCTTCTTCTTCTTTATACTTTTTTTTCTTTTTGTTAAAAATGTCCTTCATTTTTCAGTTAGCCTTGTTGTAAAGAACGCCGCCATTATGAAGCACTAATTACAACAGACCACCAAACAGAGGGGAGGACCACAGAATGCTGCCCCTACCTGAGCCAATTATTTGGCAGGTAGTGAGCGGTAGTGGACTGTACCGATCTGTGAGGGACAGTGACACCCACCACTATAGGTAATGACTGTGATCAAGTTGAGGTGGTTATGGGTAATGCGATGGTACCTGATTGCTGTACTTTGGTACCTGCAGCTTATGCTACCTTCCGTGAGCGGTTCTATTCGTGATTTAGCCCAATTACCTTTCGGGAACCTTTATAGAATGATTTTTTGTTAGTGACCTAAGGACTGTCTGCAGCTCTAATGTACAATCGATTTTTTTTTTAACTACTTTCGATTAGTTTTTTACCTGTTTAGCTCAACGTTTTCTTGGCCTCCTGATGGGTTGTTGGTTGGAAAGGCTTCGCCTTACCGGCTGCTGGTATGACTCCAAATAGCACCCTTTCCTTTATTATATAAGTTGAATTTCTTATTTTCTCAATATTTTCTAAAAGTAGAGAAGACTGGAAGTTATTAAATAGAAGAAATGAAAACCGAAGAGTAATGTTGTTCTAAAGCCAATACTCCAAAATTCACAATTTTGGCAGTTGTAGTTTATATTTTAATCAAGATAGAGTGTCGGTTTGGTTGATTTATTGACGTAAACCTGTTGGTAATCAACGTCTGTTTGTAAACTTCATGAATTAAAACATAAAATGATGATTATATTGTTGACTATGATATGTGATTTAAGTGAAGAAATGGTCAGGGGTGCAGTCAGGTAAATAAACACGTCAAGTTTTTAAATTAAAAACTTTATATTTGGAGTGCCGACGTTTCGACCTGCCTTGCAGGTCTTCATCAGGGCTAAAATAACAAAAACTTGGATGTGACCAAGATGATTCAAACATTTAAAAAAATAAGTTAATAAAAATGAAAAAGAAAAAGAAAAAATAATAATACAAAGTAAATTAGTCAACGACTTATTTCGTTGATACACTCTTATACAACCCAAGTTTATAATATACATACCTCGTTAATTTCGCTTTTCTTTTCTTAAATGTAATAAATATGATATTTTCCCCATCCCCTAGCACTTCCCCCACTCCTTAGATAATAAACTCAGTTCCTAGTCGTGGTTTTTTCACTCCCTCGATTATAATAGTTATTATTTATTTAATATATCTAGAAATAATGCAGATTATGTATGTCCACTTCACAGGCTTACTTCACACACCTTAGAGAAACAATTTGTGAAAAAAAAAATCAATTTACATGTTTTAAGTAGTGAACATCTTTTTTTGTTGGAATTGTCCCGATAAAATTATTATTGATATACATTAATATAATGTATACATAATGATATACATAAAATTATTGAAATCACCGATATACATTGTTTGTTTTTTTTTGTTTATTCCAGCAAAAGAATTTACTAGAATTACCCAGCCTTACCATTTGTGTCCGCTCAATCCTTCCCATCGCAGGGCCAATAATTATAATAACATTGCCACTAATATAATTATCTCACCTTTACAATGTTTAACTATTGGGACCCTCATAATATAGGAATAGGATATATCTCTATTATAGGACGGTCCTAACAGTCCTAACAGTCCTAACAGTCCTAACGGCTCTTACTATTAGAAACATTCCAACTTTTTGTAAATCTTGAGGAGTCAGCGAGGTTTATATATCGCACATCCAGAATGGATAAGGCACAAATCAAAAAGTGATGCTTTTCAGGAAATCCCGTTTTATGTTTTATAAGTTTTTGAATCCCATATTTAGTCTGCATTCAACGTTTTTTTACAAATTAGTTTTTTTTTTTTGCTAGTTTAATATTATTCGACTCTCTCCATTTTTTTTTTCAACAACAAGAAACAGTATTTTAATTTTTTTTTTCAGTTGTGCTTTTTACATTTTGTTTACATTACTAGCGGCAAACGCTCATACTAGAAGAAGACCTGAAAGCTACAAATATAAAAACCGCTTCCTTGAATCGTACAATGCTATTATCTAAATAAAGCATTGGCACTTTTTGAGTTGAGGCCCTTTCATTCTCGATATATATATTAGTGATGGTGAATTAAAAAGGGGGTAGGTAGCTATCTGTTTATAGCTGTTATAGTTAAGAAGACATACCGCCTTAACTACCTCTTGACATCTCCTCAACTGTCTCTTCGACTCAAAATTCAGCTATACAAAGCCATCATCCGCCCCACCCTACTTCACGGTGCCCCACTTCTTCAGTACATGTATACGACAACACTGAAAGCACTTCAGAGCTTTCAGAACTCAGTTCTCCGACGAATAGTCCGCGGAACAAGCCTTGAGAGGGCCAGAAACACCGTCATAAATGAAAATTTGCAGCTACCATCGGTCCCTTCATTCATTGGTCGACGGCACATAAAATTCTTCGACGGCCTAAAGTACTGTGCCAACCCTCTCTTCAGGGACATATCTCCACCTCCCAGGCCTGGTAGGTGGCAAGGTTTGACCCCCTTAGCGGACGTATTCGCTTAGGGAAGGGGTTCAGGCTTTTTAGGCTGACTTATTTTCACACCATCGCCAGCAGAGTGATTCCTCCTCACTCGATCAAGACAACTGGAAGACAATAGTCAACCGAGACGCCAGAATCTACCATAGCACCAAATCTTAAAATGCTAAGGAAGCAACAGAAGATCATTTGATTCATTATTATTTGTTTTGTTTTTTTAATAAATTGAGGATAAGAAAAAAAAAAAAAAAATCTGTTATAGTTATTACATTCCAATGTACATTAAACTTATTACTTATTCTTTTATAGTTATTAAGACCATTATTTGCAACCCTCCCCCAACTCCTTCTATATAAAGATGGTTTATAAACAAGCTTCCCCACTTAGACACCCCAGGACCCGTTGGCCAGGAGCGTGCTGGCTGGGTGGAGTGTGGAGGTCGTGTGGCATCGTGGGAACTCAGCTGCTCTTTTGTCCAAGGAGTCCTGGAGCCTCCAGCTGCAAGAGTCTGCGGCGTGTCCTGTGTGTGGGAGTATAGGATATGGTGGTGGTAGGCGAGCAGGAAGTAGAGAATAGGGAGGAGGTGTAGGCGAGCTGGATATTATTGCAATCCATCTGGTTCATAGATTTGTTCAATATCATTTCCTCTCCATTCTTAGCCACGGAATGTTGTTTTATATATATTTATTTCAATAAGAATGAATCATAATTTTGAAGAGACACGATGCTATTAAAAAAGAAAACTTTGGGATGATAATAAACACTGACTGGTAAGATGGAAGGGAAGGAGTATGATAGCATGATCGATCGTGAGAGGTGAAGTACCCTCGAGCTGGCTATCATCGCAGCGGCTGTCACCTTGACAACAGCACTTCCGGCAATGATCTGGAGTAGTCGAGTATCGAGTCGAGATCGCACCGTCATCGGGAGGCCTGGAGGAGGACTGCCAACAGGATCCATCAATACATTGTAATCAGGCTGCCTCAGCTGGCTGGATCACAATGAGGGCTGGAGGTTAAGGTAATAAATGGAGTGAGAGATCTCAACATTTCTTAGCCTAAATATTACACAGGGGCGTTTCGAAATAATATGGAAATTATGTAACTATATTAGTCCTGTGTTTATTCTCGGCACCGATATCTCGGATAATTGATATATTTCTATTTCCAAAAATAAGCTCAAAACTCAAAACATATCAATAAAATATAACATTAATAATTTTAAGAAATAAATAAGTAAACCGGTGGTAGCATTTATTACCCATAGCATATAATATCTGTTATTTATTATAATTCAAATCAATGTACAATGATATAATTCGATTCAAATCAAAAATTCTTATTTAAGAAGATAAAATTACAAGGTTTCATTTTTTGATTAAGGAATGGAAAATGTCACTTAACTCTTCCATTAAACATTCTACGTATATATGCAGTGGATTTGTTTTAATTGAGTATTATTGTTCAAAATATTCTTATTCTTTATTTTAATTCTCGGATATTGTCCTTTGTAGAATAAAATAAAATGGTATTATTGCCTGAGTGGCATTATTTCTTTGATTAGAGATTGTAGTATTATTTCTTTATTTAGCAATATCGAATAAATATCTTCAATAAACTGAACTCTAGCTTCTTGCAGTTGGATCGATCGGATTTGGTTTTAATAGGTAGTGTAGGTTTAAAGTAAAGGAGCTTTGGTGAGGGAGGAGGTTATACTCGTCCATCATTCTACATCAGTCTTCAGGTTCAGGAGAACAATATACATACATATGTATGTATATATAATAATAATAATAATAATATAATTAGGTATAACAATAATATTACCTTAGACATCTATCCTATCAATCGGTTCCTAGGAATCGATTGTCGATCATCGATCCTTACCTCAACAATCGATGGAACCGAAAATTAACATTTGGAATCGACACATAACTAATGTCTATATTTTGTTGGAAGACATCTTTTGATGACCTCTTATTCATATTTTCTTCTGATGATTAAAAGTTTCCTTTTTCTCATCAAAAAGTTTTCTTATACTTCCTAAAATATGATTCCTTCTGCTCTATGTTATTTTGAAAAATATTTTTTATAACTATACATACTTTCTAATCCATGTATAAAACAGCTAATTACTCCAAAATATGAATAATATCCATGTATTTACTATATAAAAACATTCAAAACTAAGAAAAATAGAATTGAAATAATACAGTTCGTTTTGCATGGGTTGGAGTCCACTTGCTTACTCAGCCTAGAAAGGCTATTAAGAATAGAAAGGAGGATCCTGAGAAAGATCTATGGGCCCAGGAAAACACAAGAAGGTTACAGGCAAAGATCTAACGAAGAGATCTACAGAGAACTGAAAGACCTGGAAATCCGAAGACTGATGTTCTATGGACATATGAAAAGGATGAAGAAGGAAAGACTAAATCAAGAGATATTCGATAAAATTTGTAGCTATAAAAGGTGTAGGTGGGTATACAAAGCAAATGCAAGAAGAATTAAAGAACCTTAAAATGTCAGAAACCGACTGTTTGGATTGTTGCGGCGGCTAGGGGTTCGTAGTGAACTCAGCCGAAAACCGTCCACTTTTGTGAAACTGGTAGCTCAATATAATGAATAAAGATTAATAAACAATTTACCAAATTCAGATATTTATTTGACAATAGCATGTTAAATTTCTGTACTTTCATTTATAAACACCATGAATTTATCCATATTCAATATTATTAAGCAAGCAAAATATACTATTCACGACAAATAGTGATTAATACAGAACACATTAAAGGAACTCATCTCCGCAAGTAACACCAATGTTGCATTTAGATCTAGCTTAATTAACCTCGATGATGACCCACTTAAGCATAACAACTGGCCATAAGGAAAACTGTCTGTTCAGGTTTGACGTCTTTCTGACGCCGAAAATGTGGCTATCATACAGGTCGCCAACCTAATCCCAGCGAGGGTGGGAGGCATACTCTTTCCTTGAATATCTGAAACTCACTGCCTCTTCTTGAGGAGGAGAGGTGGCACGTCACGTGACTCACGCAGCCGCCAGAAGACCCACACATAAATTAATCAATTAAAACAATCAATTCAATCCAAATATATAACAGACACTAATCTGTCGGCCTCGGTATATGACAGATGTTTTTATTAATAACCATAAAATTAAATTTATACAATTGATAAACTAAAAAACAAATTGAATTTTTATAACTAATTCAATTGTACATGAGGTAAAAATAATTATAACAATCTTAATTTGAATCAAGAATTACATGACCTCATGTATATAAACAAAACACATGTTGGCCTCAACATGAATAGAGAGGTGTTTCGAAAAACAATAAAAAATCTCACTACAATTAGCAGAGAGAAAAAGAGGGGTACAGTGTGGCCCAGGGAGAGAAGGGAGAGACATTCAAGAATAATGAAGCTAAGATGGGAGGAAAGAAAGTCGAGAATCCCGAAGAAGCCTAAACCGTGATATTCGCGTGGTCCTTGGGGCCTAACCGTGAAAAAAAAAAAGTTCGTTAGAGAATACTTAAAAATTCCACCAGACAATTGAACCGCTGAGTGCTGAAACAACTTAAGTGGGGATTTTACAATTTCATGAGAGAGAATTAATTTTTAAATTTGGAATCTTACCTTTAATCAATACTCAACTGCAGGAGAATATCTATAAAAGTAATTGAATGGGCCTGCCAAAAAACTTTCTAAGTGACAAACATAAAATTTTGAGTAATCAGTGAAAGAAAATCATAATCTAAAGTTATTGTTAGTTTTGTAAGTTAGATTTTATATTTCACCTAGTAATCTGTTATATTTACATGTATAATGACATAATGGAGTGCTATACAATACACTGTGACATAAAAGGTATATAACCACAATATTTTTAAATAATTAAATATTTTTCGGAAATTAAACCCCGAATCATTTAAAGTACTTTCCTGGCTGAATTGGTTTCTGTTCTCAACACGCATCTTGCCTTCCTAATCTGGTTTTAATCGACAACGAATTTTCGGATTTTATTTTCCTTACCTTCTTTCTGTACTCGCCCATTCAACCGCAACGACATATCATTCGTCGACGAAAGTAAATTTAATCTTGGAGGAGCAGATTGACAAATATTATCCTTTCCTATTTACTCCAACCTGAAATACATTTCTTGTTCGGGCTCTTCTAATCGTTTCAGGTCCTGCAGATGTTCCCAAATCTGGAATTTATTTCTACGGCTATCTTTCTGGCCGATATTTGAGATCAGCATTAACTTTCCGTCTCCTGAGAAAGGTTTTCGACCATCCAGATCGACCCTTCGTCGTTTTTAAATTTTATGATTATTTATAGGAACAGTGAGCGAGGGATATTAGTCATCCAACTAACATGAACGTACCAATTTCCATGTTATCTGTGGAAAAAGTAGGTGTAAACGAACGTTGTTGAATGAAGGTATTCTATAGCGCCTGAGTTGAAACTAAAGAGAAGGTTGCTAGGAAGAGGTAGGTTTCACAACTGGTTAACTATTCCACATTCAGAGTTGGGCAAAATTTAATGATGGTTATTTGACAACTGATTTCTGGAATCAATCGGCAAATTTAATAATGATTGAATATTTCAGTCAAATAATGATCAGTTCAATAAGGAATGACATAAAGATGCAATCTAAGTTGTTATTAAATTAGGCGATAGGTTGTAGGAAATTAGTTGTCAAATAGCTATGAATGAATTTTGCCCAACTCTGTCACCTCCAAAGCCTACTTATCTAAGGGATTAATTGTCTTATCTAACACAATTCCTACAGCAATAACAACACTTCTTCCCAGGCCAATACGTAAATATTATTCACATTTTGGATTTTTGAATTATTAGCTGTGTTTGCAACTTACTAAAAAAAAAAAAGAAGAGAGAGAGAGAGAGAGAGAGAGAGAGAGAGAGAGAGAGAGAGAGAGAGAGAGAGAGAGAGAGAGAGAGAGAGAGAGAGAGATCTTAAAGTTATTTTAAAATTAATAAGAGTACATTAAGTAAGTAGTAAGCTACGTAAATATTTTCAGTACCTCTTCTTCCCTTCTTTCGATTTATTTTTGTGTTTTAGTCGCTACAGGGAAAGGTTACACTCTTTCATTTACACACAAACTCTAAGTCCATGTTCAAACTAATATTAACTTCTGCCATATCTTCTCATATTAACTTCTGCCATATCTTCTCATATTAATAAAATCACAAATAAGATAATAATTAAATGCTAAATTACAAGTAATGTTAACTTCTGATAAACTTCCTAACTCCTAATGTCAGGAAAGTATAAATAACAAATTATTAATAAATAAAACACAGAATCCTTGTTCAAATTTGTGATGTTGGAAATAATAAAACATGAAACCTGTGATATAATTTCTCTGTAATTTATTTTTAGATTGATGAGTTTTATTGAATTGATAATACAATCTGTCACACTTTAGTGCAATAAGTAATATGGCCGAAAAAGGATCCATTCACAAAACATGCAAACTGGAAATCTCTCACTTAAATTGATATAACAGATATAAATATATAAAACACCAAATCCATGTAGAAATTAATCTTAACTTTTGTAACATTTTTACATATTAGAGAAGTAGAAATAAGAAAACATGAATATATAAAACACTAAATCCATTACGAAACTCGTGTTGTTAACTTATGTTATATATGTTTACATTTAAGAAGACTGGATATCAATATAACACTAAACAACACAATCCAAGTTGAAACTGTACCCGTGAATGTTTACATGTGAGGTTATAGAAAAGATCTATCGATAAATGTAAACTCGAATGAAGCGTGAGGAACTAACTGTGTAGTGCGGGTCAGGTAGGTTTCGTGGAGACATGCTTGTGTAACGGTACCATATTTCCTAAAATGTTATTGAGCCACTGGTTGTCAAAAAAAAAAAAGATGATGTTATGTTGAATGTTGAATGTAAATCGCTGCTATAGGGGACAGGAGTTTGCCGGAGAAATAGTTTTGGTTGTGTTAGAAAGTCAACCACATAAATCAGAGGAACCAAGCGAGTAGTGGTCAAGTCCTTTGAATAATGTCTGTTGAAGGTGTCCTGGAAGTCCTGATCCTGGATGAGTTATACTAAGCGGAGATTACAGGACCTGGGGGAGGGGAGGAAGAGCAGCCTCAGGTTTTTATATAAAACATAAAACTGAGTCCTGAGTCCTGACAGCCCACCCAGTCAGCTACCTTCGCCAGTAAACCTTTACCTTCCTCTCCGCTCTAATATATCGTAGAGAGGTTCTTGTTATAGGCCTTCCAATTCTAGGTCCGGATCGATCCAGCCAGCTGTCAGCTGTTAGCTATGCAAACAGTATAGTCCTCATATGGTATCGTAGTAAAGTAGGCTAATATTTATCAACTGGGTTAATATTGCAACGGTATCTTGGTATTCTCTACTTGATATTCTGCGAGCGTACAAGTTTTTAGAGATAATAAAAAATTTCAGTATAGAGAATGCCATTATAGTCATCCAATATTATAAAAATGAGCAAAACAAAAGGAATGTATAACATAAATTTTCATTATCACATATACACTTATCAAATTGCGATATACTTATCCTTAATAATTTGGAATCTCGCTAATCCCAACTAATTGTTTCTGTAAAGGCTCCGGATAAGCGAATTATTTTGATTACAGAATTTTTTTTTTTTTCATTTATTGATATTTTACAACTGTACAAAATAATATACATCAAGTAAATGTGTTCATAGTGAATACAATGGCATATAAATAACTTGTGAAGAACTACTCACTAGTACCGCTTCAATAAAATCTACACTTAAAGGTCTCTAGGCCATCATCTTTTCAGACGCCTCGGAGGACTATCGGGAATGGAGTGAGAAGCAAGTTAGGAGACAAGTGGATTGGAGTGGTTACGGAGCTTACTATGGAAGGAAAGGTATTTGGGTCTGGTTTGGGCTAAATCAGCGACATATGGGACATTGATGTCTTTATGGATAAGTTTATTGGTCACAAAATAAGGATCATTAAAGATTTTGGATCGTGAGGATTGGATAGGAGATGAATTGGGTGGTTTAGTGGAGCCCCAAAGCTCAAGATTATTGAAGTTAAAATAAAATAAAAAAAAATCAGAATAGATGTTGTTTTTAATCTTTGTATTATCTCTCTCTCTCTCTCTCTCTCTCTCTCTCTCTCTATATATATATATATATATATATATATATATATATATATATATATATATATATATATATTTATGAAATGAATTTGAGAACATAGTCTCAGACGGAGAGATTATTTAATTAGAAGATATAGTTTATTTCATATAATTAATCGTTTATATATTTGTATTTTATTTTTTAAATAATTTCTAAACAATCAATAAAATAGTTTGTTTTGTTTTTTTATTATAAGTAAATATGTAAAATTAAAAAAAAAAAGTTCTGCTTACTCGTTAGTTCGGACTACTTTAGTATTCTACTGATGTTCGGATTAGCCAGACTCCACTGTAATTAGAATACTTGACCCTAAACTCTATAAATACTTTATAATATCAACACCTTATCATAGCGGAACAGCTCATTCATTCTGTTTTAGAAATTTAAAAATAATTCCCAGATAAAATCCTATTCATCATAATATTTATTTTTTTTTTAATTTAAAAATGTTTCAAAGTAATATTGTAAAATAACAACAATAACAATTATTCTTTTATTATTTATGAAACTATATAATTTATAAAAATAACAAAACCTATGTGTTTGAATAAAAAATTGTGAAATGTCGAAAAACCGCAAAGAATTGGTTGCGGTTCCCTTTTCCTGTTTTGAGCGATAGCTTCAAGGACCCTCATCCGTTCCTTAAAACCGCATATCTAAAAATATAATATAATATAATATACCAAATAATAGAAAATAGCACCCCTGTGTAGTCCTTGGAGGAAAATACCAATAACTATGTAGGTAGCTAACTAACTAACTAGCGCCTCCCGTCATCGCTTCCTCCGCTATCGTAACTAAACAACTTATTGTTAGATAATTTGAAGTAATATTTAAAGTTTTATTTGTTTATTGATAATAATCTCGTAATGAAGTATCAAATCGAACATTATTTCTTCAATAATATTTTCACAGATAGCACAGCAATAATTTATAGGCAAAAGGCGCTCTAGCACCTTCACGCGCCCAGAATAACTTTAATCGATTCGATTCTTGTTCCGATTTATTTCGGTGTTTTAGTCGCTATTTTTCGAGGGGAAAGGTTATACTCCTTCATTTACACACAAACTCTAAATCCCTGTTCAAAGTAATATTAACTTCTCATATTAAGAAAATGAGAAATAAGAAAATGATAAAGTGGAAATATATTATACTAAATTAGAATTAATATTACTAGTATGGCAAATCACTAGAAAGGTTAAATTCTGATAATCTTTCTCATATTAGAGAAGTAGAAATAACAATTTATAAACACAGTAATCAAAATCCATGTTGAAAGTTTTCTTGTTAATGTCTGCTATCTTTTCGCAAGGGAAGTGCCAATAACAATACATGAAACTTCTGATATACTTTCTCACATAGATTTTTAGATCGATGTGTTTTCTTTTTCTTCTTACGAATTCGGCCATCTGTGGTCCAAGGTCAACGGTTCATTTTTTGCTCTTCCGTTCCTTCCAATATCTCTTCATTACCTCTTCTTGATGTTTTCTTCTTTCATCTGACGACCATCTATTAATTTGTGTTTTAACTATTTCCAGAACTTTGATCCTGTTGACTACTGTCCGAAATTGGTCTCTATCCCACATTGAATTCCACTGTACATTTGGCACCCTCACATCATCCTTTACCATCGTTATCTATGCATTCTTTTTCTGTTTTTAGAGGCTGTGTTGGAAAATTTTCTTGGTCAGTTTTCTTTCTTCCATTCTCATCAAATGCCCACAAAACGTCAATCCACGTCAATCAGTTTCCTCATTGCATCACTCAACCTTTCAATGCCTCGATATATTTTATTATTATATTACTTTTTAGTTTAAAACCTTATTCAGCTTTCTTGCTCCCAATATTTTCCTTAATATTTTTCTCTCCTTCTTTTCCATATTTTCAATTTCTCCCTTTTTGTTAAGAAACAAGCATTCAGAGGCATATAAGCTTTCAGGACGAACAACTATTTTATAACGACGCAATTTAGCCTCAATAGAGATATTTTTTTTATTACATAGATCTTTAGTTTCTAGGAAGGCAAATTCCATTTTGTTGGTTCTTGCGAGATTTGCTGCTTATCTAAAACGTTATATTGAATTACTTCACCTAAATATTTAAACTTATTTACTCTTCTAATGTAACCATATTTAGTATTATTAAATTAATAATACAATTTGTCTCACTTTAGGGCAATAAGTAATATGGACGACAAAGAATCCATTCAAAAAATATGTTAACTGAAAATTTGTCACATAAGTTGATATAACTATATAAATATAAATATATAAAAAACCAAAATTATCCATATTGAAATTAACCGTGTTAACTCGTTTTACACATTAGGGAACCAAAGCGGCGAAATGCAAATTTCCAAACAAGCTAGTGTATAATAGGAGGAGGTTTTAGGAAACAAAACGGAAAACTGATCTCTGATGCCAAACATAATAATCTAAAAGATAAGCCCCATCTTATACCCCATCAAGATCACCCACCATTCTTTTAATAAGAGTTTGAAAGGTAGCTGAGAAATATTGGAAGATACTGATGGCCACGATGTGAAATGAGTTAGATTGCCAAGTTGATGAAGAAGAATACATTTCGGGTTTCAAACGGTAATATTATTGTATTGTGATTTTTTTTTTTTTTTTTAAATCGTTGTAATTATTATGATTTTGAAATAGATTTAATAATAAAAATTGTTATTTTCAATTATTTTTTAGTCCTATTTTCAATTCTATGGGACATTTTATTTTAAAAATAAATAAAATAAAAATAATTATAATCATGAATGTTGATGGAAGTTTAAAAAATCACATGATTTATGATAATATATTCTACAGACAAAATATTATCAATTCTTATAAAAAAAATTAAAAATTGAGCAAGTTTACGTTAATTTCATTGAAAATTGAACATAATCAATGGAAATTGAAGATTGACTTAATGATGGATTTAATTTTATGTGAACATTTTAGTTTTAATTTCTTTCAAATTAGTTGATGTTCTTATGGCTAGGTTTGTTTACGGATAACACCGCCTAATTGTCAATCTATCAACAAAAAAAAATAAAATAAATAAACAAATAAAAAAAGAGGTATTTCCATTCACAAAAATAAAAATATAATGTAAAAAAAAATATATAGTAAAAAAACGAGTGAATCACAGTTATATAATCAAACCTAACTAAAAAGCTAAATGAGTTAAACGATTTTCAGCAGTTGGGCCTTGTTATTATAAGAGTTAAAGGTTCGAAGCTAATTTCCCTTTACTATTCATGATTTGTTTGCAATACTAACATACTTTATCCAAAAATCAATCCACAAATTGTTTTTTTGATATATCTCAGAGGATTGGGCAAATTTTTACTTTAAAAATCCTATCTTGCACTAAATGTAATGATCTATGCCTTTTAGTATAAAACATATTTTGATTGGATAAGCCATTTCTGTGTTTATAGACTCTTGAACATGAGCAAAACTTACTTTTTAAAGTTGGAAAAATTCTTCGATGTTTGACAATCGATTATGGCTGAACGCCTAAATCAAATTTAGCTTAAGGGATATCTATAGACATGCTAATGTAGAAAAATGTAAATATAACACTTTTCGATTTTAAACAAATTTCTATTGGTTTTGTTTGTTTTTTTTTTATTCCAAAATTTAAAAAAAGTTCAAAAAGATTGGGTTTTTGAACCCCAAACATTTCCCCTTATCAAATTTAGTTTTTTTTTTTATATTTTATTCTCAGAGCCATCTGGACCATATAAAAACATAAAACCTACTACTCCACCTTTTGCAAGGCAGACCCCCTTATTTGGGGTAATTTAACTAGACTAAGTGAGTACATTAGAACTAAGTTGTGTAATTATTGTATTGTCATTGCTGTATTGGAACCTCTGCGAATAGTCAAGTTAATCAGATTGCTGGAAATTGGTGAAAATTGCGATGAAACATTCCGTTACATACAGCTGAAGTTAATAAACGCGTATTAATAAAAACATCGATTTTTATCGTAATTACTTTATGTATTAAGTAAAATGGAAACATAAATTTTGGTATATTACTCAATGTAACAAGTAAAACGAAAACGAATTATAAAGTAAAGAATTGAGCTTTCAATAACATCAGGTGTTCAGCATCTCAAAGGACCATCAAAACATCATTGGTTATACTTTTTTCAATCGTATCACCTTCCAAGATGAGCGGTGTTGACTCGCAGTTAGGTCCCACAACTTATAACTTATGGCATTGCTAAAATATCTCCTCTGGCTTCTTTGAGAAGACAAAGGGTACGCCGCCTGGGAGCCAAAATAAGTCAGTTCGTGACCGCGCATTTTCACGGCAGGTTACCTGCCTCAGGTGAACATAGAGGTACTAGGGCCTACCTGCCGCCCTCCTTTCTGCACAACTGCAAGGATAACTAACTGTCGAAGAGGTCCTTTGTCCTTCAGCTAGAGGAGATAAGATAACAGATCTGGAAGAGATAAAATATTTGTCACCTTCTTATCGCCACTCCCTTCTCCTATCTACCTCGTTCCTCTAACACAATACAATACAAATACAAGACAGCTTAACATTTGTGTAATGCCTTTTGAAAAATCCAGTGTTTTGTTGTTTTTCTGCTTTACGATTGTTAATTACGAGAATTTTTTTTTTTAGCAAATTCGTATATTACATTAAAAAGCTGAGAAAGATGGCTTGGGACACAGGCAACCAGAATTTCGCTAAACATTTTTAACATGGAACATACTGTACCCGTGGTCTGGTTGGTCAAATGTGATACCTTTTTGGGGAACGGTGAGGTTGGCATTCTCAGAAATTAAATGGAAAATATTTTTTGTTCTGTTCCGAAAAACGTTCTAAGCGACAAACATAAAATTTTGAGTAATCGGTGAAAGAAAATCATAATCTAAAGTTTTTGTTAGATTTCTAGAGTAGATTTTATATTTAAATATTAATTTGTTATATTTACATATATAATGACATAATGGAGTTCTACATCATTCTATGACGTACTATTTTACATTTTAAAACCTTTAAAATCGCCAGTTCGGAAATTTTAGAACGTTTTTCAGCGGAGCCATTCAATTGTTAATTCAATTTAAATAATTTAAAAGCACACAGGTTACCGGAAAAAAAAAAAGAATATAGAAATCATACGAGGATCGACGGTTGCTTGGACAATCGCTAAAAGATATTTCATGTTATTCCTTCTCTAGCTGACAGGCTCAAGGGGGCATTTAATTCTTTTATTTCATTTATATTATTTTGAATGAACAAACAACTGATATCGGCTGGCCCTTATAAGGCAAGATAAGTCAATAAGAACAATAGCGACCTCTGAACAGCGGTACCGAATTATCACTGACTATAAACTGCTTCAGTAAACCATTAACGATAATAAAAGTCAAAGATGAACAATATTCAATGACCTATACAGCATAAAATAACAAATAAACTGGAAGACACTTGTGTCGCCCAGTTCCATGACTTTGTCGCCCAGTGAACGTAGCAGGTGCCGGCAATTTTTTCCGGGGGGAATAATTTCACTTTAAATACAGTTTTTCAAAATTATAAAAAAAGAATAGTAAAAAGTTCAACTCCACAGCTACAATTAAAAAAAAATTGAAACTGACCAATGGGAGCTCAAATGTCAAGGTTTTTTTTGTAATTGTAGCTGTAGAGTTGTACTTCTATCTTTATGAAATAGGCCCCTGGTGTCAATTTAAAAATGGGTTCATACGTCATAGAGTGGACCAAATTAATTGTCAAAGGGCCTGGGATCATTAATTGAAGTAGAGAGTTCCCTGTATTCAAAATCTCACGGACCATGTTAATTAATCTGATCATATGGTGATAACGTGATAAGTTTAAAAAAAATAGGTTAGATTCTCGATTTTTTAAAATATTTTATAGTTAAAATGAAGTTTAATAGGTAAAAAGTGCTGTTATAAGAACATAATAGTTTAGTGGACACATTAAAAGACAAGTGAGGTGAGTTTAGTGTGTTATTTAAAAAAAAAACCATTAAAAATGGGCGAAAGCTCATCAGCTTCAGACAACAATACACACATGGATGGACTAGAAACCGTCATAAATAACAATTCTCAGGCTCAGGAAGGAGTCTGGCAATTAGTAACCGGCCGCAAACGCCTGTCTGAAGTTATTGAAGCAGGCTCATCAAAAAATAGACGACCAGCCATCAACACACCAGTCACTATAACCCATAACAGGTTTGAAGCTTTTAATAAAGCTTCAACGTCAAGCAATAATAATACAACACTAGAGGCCCAACAGGCACCACAGAAGGCACCAACTACAAAACCACCGCCCATCCACGTCAACGGTATTGAAAACTATCCAATGCTGATAGAATACCTTGAAAAGGTTAGTGGTCCCAGAACTTTTATATTAAAAAGTATTGGTAAAAATATTACCATATATCCTGAAACGCCAAACTCATACCGAGTTATAGTTAACTCTTTACGAAAAGAAGGGGCTGACTTTCATACCTACCAATTACCCGAAGATAGATGCCCACGGGTTGTCATAAAAAACTTGCATCATTCCACTCCAAAGTCAACAATTATTGATGAATTAAAAATTAGAGGTTATGAAGCAGTGAACGTCACGAATGCAATATCAAGACATAAACAACCATTACCGATGTTTTTCGTTGATATTAGCAAGAACACTTTTAATGAAGATATTTTCCAAATAAATAATATTTATTACACGCGAGTAACAATCGAAGAACCTCGCAGAAAAAGATCCATTCCACAGTGTAATCGATGCCAGCAATATGGTCACACAAAAACTTACTGCAATCACGCACCTAAGTGCGTAAGATGTGGCGAAAATCACGAAAGTACTGTATGTCAAAAAACCCGAGACACGCCTGCTACTTGCGCAAATTGTCAGGGAGCGCATCCAGCCAATTATAGGGGATGCCAGGTTTTAAAAGAACTCAGATCCATCCGTAATTTCCGACATCAGCCTCATCCCAGAATTCCTCCATCTAGTCAAGTTCCAGTGCCATCCGCACCCAATTCCACAGCCTTTGCAGCCTCCTCAACCTTCTCCAGGACCAGTTTCAGTAGACCAACAGCAGAGTGTTCCGCACCATTGGCAGACATCAGGAAGACAACAGAAAACAGCCATGCCAGGTATGAGGGTGGGCATCTCTCAGCTGGTGCTTCCTTCTGAAGCTGATGCTCCTCAGATACTAAATTTGCTAAATGGATTGAATGATCTTATCCAGCCCCTTTACAGCCTTATCCAACAAATTTCTCGGGTAACACAAGCATTTTGCCCCACATATGGACCATAAATGTTTAACTGCGGGTTCTCTGTCCATCCTTCTGTGGAATACTAACGGAATACTACAACATAAAACCGAACTCGACATGTACCTACATGAAAAACGGACAGACGTTGCCTTAATTACTGAAACACACCTAACCTCTCGTCATAAGATATATATCCCTGACTACTCCATCTACAGAACTGACCATCCAGACAACACTTCACACGGAGGAACAGCCATCATCATCAAAACATCACTTAAACACCACCCTATACCTTTGCCTATTACACCACACATCCAAGCCACAGCCATAACATTATACACTTCACAAAACACAATAACACTAGCAGCATTGTATTGTCCACCACGGTATACGCTAACACCTGACATGTTTGGACTTTTTTTTTTGAAAAACTAGGAAGATGTTTTATTTCTGGAGGTGATTATAATGCAAAGCACCAGGTATGGGGCTCCAGAATATGCAGTCCAAGAGGAAAAAAATCTACTATCTGCGCTCCATAAACTTTCTTTAAACACTATTTCACCAAATTCACCGACTTACTGGCCAAATTCACGATCAAAGAGACCAGACTTACTTGACTTTTTCGTTACAAAAGGACTTCAGGCCATACCTTACACAGTTAGATCTAGCTCCGATCTATGTTCTGATCATTCCCTTGTACATTTGGTCCTTTTTGAAGAACCAACTCTACAGGAAGAACGCCCCTCACTTATCCGTGGGAAAATAAATTGGGATTACTACCAAACCAATTTAAACCAAACACCGTCGATTCCTATGTCATTAAAAAATGAGGAAGAAATTGAAGAAGCAGTTGAAGTTTTAACAAAGAACATACAGCAATCTGCTTGGTCATCATCAGTCCCAAGGCGCAAAAGAACTTTACAGCCAAACTATCCACAATATATAAGGGATCTAATCAGGGCCAAGAGGAGAGCTCGTAAGGTATGGCAGACTAACAGACTACCATCGGACAAACATATATATATAACAAAATAAACAACGAACTTAAACGGCAAATAAAAAAATTTAAACAAACTAATTACAATATATTTTTGGAGAGCCTAAATACTGACGACGGAAGTTTATGGAGACATACAAAAAGATTACTTAAGCATCGTGATGTGTCGGCGCCACTCCGGAAAGAGGATGGCTCTTGGGCCGTGATGGACTGTGAAAAATCTGAACTTTTTGCTACTCACCTATCATCAGTTTTCACACCACATACAGACTACTCAGACTCTGATCATGAAAATTATATACAAGATTCACTAAATACACCTCTGCCACTGACAATGCCACCTACAGCCTTTAAGCCTTCTGAAGTTCTCACAGAGATTAAAAACCTACCTAAGAGGAAAGCTCCTGGACATGACTTGATCACCGCCGAGCTACTCCAGCATTTACCCAGAAAAGCTATAGTCTTCCTAACAACTATCTTCAACGCAATACTCAGGACAACTAAATTTCCCTTACAATGGAAATACTCTCACATTCTTATGATTCCAAAACCAAACAAGAAAGACAACAACAACCCATCCTCCTATAGGCCCATTAGCTTACTCCCAATTTGCTCCAAAATTTTTGAAAGATTAATTTACAAACGTATTCTTGACGTACTAACTGACAAACAAATACTGCCAGAACATCAATTTGGATTTCGTTCACAACACTCAACAATACACCAACTACACAGAGTCACAGATTACATCTCAGTCACACTAGAGGACGGACTATATGCTACTGGCGTATTCCTAGATGTAGCTCAAGCGTTTGACAGAGTCTGGCACAATGGACTACTTTACAAACTTAAATCCTTTTTACCTTCGACTTACTACCTTATCCTTCTTTCATTTCTTTCCGACAGATACTTCGTCGGGGTCAGGATGTCTCTTACTATACATCCGATCAAGGCCTGAGTTCCACAAGGATCAATTCTAGCACCTTTGCTCTACATAATATACACACATGACATTCCAACTATCCCTAACACAATAATAGCAACATACGCAGATGATACAGCAATTCTGACAAGACATTCAGACATCACTCAGGCTTCACTGACTCTGCAACATTACTTACAACAATTACAGGACTGGTTCCAACAGTGGAAAATTAAACTCAATAATGACAAATCTCAGCATATCACATTCACTCTTAGACATGACCCCTGCCCCGCAGCCTATATAAACAATGAACCCATTCAACAAACAAATACAGTTCAGTACCTAGGACTTACTTTCGACAGAAGGATGACCTGGGGCCCTCACGTGAAAATGAAACGCCTCTGTCTAAACAACAGACTAAGACTACTATACTCTATTCTTCACAAACAATCGACTCTAAAAATCAGACAACGATTAAATACTTATACTTACTTACTCAAACCTTTATGGACCTATGCATCACAAATTTTTGGGACAGCAAAAAAAAACTCACATTCAAAAATTACAAACTTTTCAATCTAAAGTTTTAAGAATCATAACTCGCTCACCCTGGTATGTCAGTAACAGAACATTGCATACAGACTTGAACATACCCACTGTACAGGACCATATTCACACTTCCTACAAACGATTTTATGACAAACTTCCAGGACACTACAACAAACTAATACAAAACATGGCGACTTTGGATATGCCAGAGACAACACGACGAAGGCTGAAGAGGAGCTGGTTAAGAGATCTCTTAAGATAAATCTTTTTTAAAAAATGCGACTGGAGTAGGTACTGGAAGGGTGCTGAACTCCCTCATGCCTGACATGCCAATTTTTAGACACATTTTTTTTATATCACATCCACTTATTGTCACGAATTGTGTGACAGGTGTGGATATAGTTAATAAAGTGAAAAAAAAAAAAAAAAAAAAATGTTAATTAAGAGTTAAAACGACCTAAAAATGCGTCATTTGGCACTAATTTTGAAAATTTTTCCCGGCCTCCCGCCCTACTTCTGCCGTCCCGTATGTCGCTCAGTCAAAATTCCTTAAAATATACACTGTATTGGATATTAGTTCCTATATTTACATTGGCATATTACTTACTATATTTCCATTGATATATTACTTGCTGTATGACCTAGGCATTCATTGAATCACAATGACAATGAAATTTGAATAACTTCTTAAGGAAGAGAGACTCTACAACAAAGATAGAAGAGCGCTCTATAACAATCAGCCCTTACTGATATCGTTCGCCCAGAGGTCTACTCCAGCAGTGGCCAAGAGACACTCGACATAGAATCTATTAAATAAAATAAATATATACATGTTCACATGGTCGTGGGCTCGAGTACTATCGGTGCAGGTTGAATTTCAAAGATAAGAAAACCTGGAGGATATGTCCATCCTTTTTGATAATCTTGTTAGGGTATATAAGGACGTTATGCACCAAAAAGAAAGAATTCATATATATAGGTAGCTAGGTATGTACTTGTGGATTAGGATGTAGCGAAATAAAAAACGTTTTGATAATCTGATTATCCCTGATACTGGAAAAGCGAAATCGGCTACAAAAAACAGTGTTAAAATTTCATTCTGGTACTACATCACATTGAGCTGGCACAAATCGTTTCAACTTTCCTACAACTGAAATATTTTTAAAAAAATCTATTCTAATCGTTAGCAATCTGGTTTATTTATTTTATATTGAATACTTATTTCCTAGTTTTATAAAATAAAAAAACGAAATAGATATTGTGAGAACCCACTACGTTTAAATCAAATAAGAGTAGCAGTAGGACATATATAGCAGAAGGGACGGGTTGATAACAACTGGAATAAACTGGAGCAAACTGGAGGAAACAATATGAAGTGAATATAAACTGAATATAAAATTCCTCAATATTGATGACACGCTACCTCAAGGCAATGAATCAAATGAGTCAAAAAGTTGTGAATTGTTTGTTTCAAGCCCTATGACTGAAAAATATTGATTTGCAAATAATAAAACTTGGAATTTTTGTATTTTGCCTTGTAATTATATGAGTAATCAGCTTACATTGTAAGGCCTCAAACAAAAATAAAATTACCTCATAAAATAAAAATCAAGAAGTGCATCTATCTGTGTTCATATCTAAAAAGAAAAACAAAACTAAGTTTTACTTGTAAAAAATATTTTTATGAAATAATATCCCCAATATAGAGATATGATATTAGTGTTATATTTTTCGAAATAATGATTTGGACGAAGATGGATACAATTAGAAATAAACATAAGCCCACTGTTAACGAAAGCTATTCTGTTCAAACCCAAACCCACGTATTATTATGAATCCATTACCTCACTTTCGCTATGTCCAAGCCGTCCTAATATCTGATGGCTGTTCACACTGACAGCTGGGAGAGATGCGAACATCGCTAATTGTAGATACAAGTAGATACAATAGATATAATTAGATAGAGCCTATACAGCTGAGGAGAGAACTGTGTAGTCCCCTAGTGTTGGTGAGATCTGGCGGCCGATAGCGCGCCCTCCCATGGCCTCATTATTTTGGGAGACTGCCCGATCCCAATCTGAAGGACGGTCCGGTCTGCTCTGCTGGTCTGGGGTCTGGGCTGGGCTAGGGTTGGGCGATAGTCGATAGTTACTATCGATGTATCGATAGGTCATGCCTGTCGATAGTTACTAACGATACTAACTATCGACTATCGATAGATTTTTGTTACCCTCAAGTTTTGAAACTCTCGGAATTATGCTGATCTGTCGCTGTCCAGTTTCGAGTTATTTTGAAATTAAATTCGAAATTCCTAGAACTCAAGGGTTCTGTCAAAGATTAAGACAAAGGAAAGCAGAAATGCTAGTTTTTGTTTCGGGAAATATGAGGCTCAAGGAACACACTTGGCTCTTGAAATTATCTATTTCGTTACTTTTCAACCGACTTCAGAAAAAAAAAAGAGAGGTTCTCAACTCATCTAAATTTTTTTTTTTTTTTTTTTTTTTTTTTTTTTTTTTTTTTTTTTTTTTTTTTTTTTTTTTTTTTTTTTTTTTTTTTTTTTTTTTTTTTTTTTTTTTTGTATGTTACGCGATTACTCGATCAATTCTGGATTAATTTTGATAATTCTTATTTAGATCTGTAGGGAATACTTCAGAGGTGGTCCCATAAAAAATATTTTGAAATCGACGGAGCACTTTTTAAGAAAAATAAAAAAAACAATTAATAAATGTCATAATATAATCTAAAATCTCCATGGTAACTAAATCTGAATTATTAACAAAAATAATTTACATATACAGTCAACTCTTGATGTTGAAAATTGCGTATACAAGTCGAACTGAAAATAGGGTTCAAATGAGAGAACGTCTAGGACCACCTCTATGAAACGAACTGCGTATTAGAAGTCATCGCCTCTATAACTCGAACTCAAATTAAAAGAATTTCATGTGTCATTTGTTTTCATGTTTTCTGTCATGGTTTGTCTTTTCAGTTCATAGTTACACCAGTCACTTATTATTAGTTATTCACTCGAGTGGTTTTACAGTGGCTAAATCAATTCTGATGATTCTTTTTTAGATCGGTTTGCCATACTTCAGTGGTGGTCCCATAAAAAATATTTTGAAATCAATTCAGCACTTTTTAAGAAAAATCAAAAAAACGGTTAATAAAAATCACTGTTATATAACCTTCCATTTTAAACATATTTATAATTATGATAATCTAAAATCTCCAAGGTAACTAAATCTGAATTATCAACAAAAATAATTTACATATACATTCAACTCTCGATAAGCTTAATTCTTAAATAAGTCGAACAAAATCAACGGTCGGAAGTACATTACACTTAAATTTCAAGAGACGATTTCAGATAAGAAACGTTAAAAATTGTGTAAATAAGTCGAACCGAAAATAGGGTTCAAAAGAGAGAACTTCTAGGGCCACCTCTATGAAATGAACTATTAGAAGTCATCGCCTCTATAACTCGAACTCAAATTAAAAGAATTTCATATGTAATTTATGTTCCGGTTTCCCGTCATTGTTTATCTTTCCAGTTCATAGTTACACCAGTCACTTATTATTAGTTATTCACTCGAGTGAATAATTTTACAGTGGCTATTGTAAATTCTTTCAATTAACGAAAAGTTAAAATTGATTTGCAAAGTGGAGAAATGAGAAAGAATTTGGGCATTTGTTGCTAGTGAATTCCGAATTCCGCGTAGTTCTCTTGCAACCATCCTAAAGAATAAAGAAAAGATCGCCACTGGTGGAAGGCGGTAAGATTACTTTAGGCACCCTAAGAAAAAAGCGCAGTTCAGTTGAACGTTATATGATAAATTGGTACCGGGTGTTTAATTTTCTGAATCAATGGATTTATATGTATGTACAAACAACATTGCCATTAATGAAAATATACGCAATGGTTTCCACTACTATTATGTGTTCAATTTTCCCATTTACATGCAGATAAGTGGAATAATAAACTCTTGCTTGAAGATCGAGAATTTACAGTATAAACAAAAATACTCACACAACTAAATAGTAAAAAATAAAAATAATTTTTAGCAAAAAAACAAAACCGACTTCAAGATTAAACCTACATACACAAACTTGAACTAAAAAATAAAAAATAATATTTTAATTGCTTCGAAACAAAAACCATTAAATGACAATCAACGAAATTATCGATACTTATATACCTATTCACAATTTATGATAATTTATTTTTGGAGTCGGTGCCAACCAAAACAAACAGAATTTGAAAAGAAATGGTAATTTGAAAGATTCTCCCACTGTTTCATCACCGCTACACCGCCGTCTCCGGCCATTCGAAAGTGTATTGCAAAGGCAGGATTAAACTGCCCTTCTTGGCTGGCACCGACTCATAAAATAAATGATCATAAATTGTGAATAGGTATATAAGTGTCGATAATTTCGTTGATTGTCATTTAATGGTTTTTGTTTCGAAGCAATTAAAATATTATTTTTTATTTTTTAGTTCAAGTTTGTTTATGTAGGTTTAATCTTGAAGTCGGTTTTGTTTTTTTGCTAAAAATTATTTTTATCTTATTTGAAGATTTGATTTGTTCATTGTAATTGTATGTTCAAATAAATTAGTTTTTTCTCTCATCTTTATGATATAATCTTATAATTTATAATCCTGCAAATTTCGAATAGTAAATAGATAATTGAATTTAATTAAATTAGTAGAAATTCTTTATCGAATAGCTTTGGAAAAAAAGAAAGCGACTACCGATGGCAATCGATAGTTCTCAACCGATAGTATCGCCCTATCGATAGTGCTAACTATCGACTATCGCCCAACCCTAGGCTGGGCCAGGATCGTCTTGGGCATTCATTGAGGATACTCCAATTCCTAAACCATCGTTAGAGAGCGGTCAGTCCGGATGTAGAGGGAATCAGGAAGTCGTTCTTGGATAAATAGAGGATCTAGGGTGTATCGGACTACATTGTACTCTAAGAGGTTAACTTCATGAATCTTCTATAGCTCCCTAAGTTCTCAAGGTATCTTGCAAAAGGCTGGTAACTCTAGCTTAACACAAACTGAACAGTAGGTTTACTATTTCTTGAAATTAATTCAGTCGTTACTCAAAAGTTTGCACGTGATTTTGTATAATCGTAGTTTACGAAACAAATCTCTTTGATGAGGGCAGGGCTCTAATGACCAGAAACTTTATAAAGTGCAGAGATACGGTAGAGTACAAGTGCCCACGATAACAACAATAGTTCGAAAATAGAAAAGACTTGAGCCTTTAAGGCTACGAGGCTCGTGGCTCGACTTGTGATAGAAAATGACTATAACAAATCCAACGATGCTAACCATTTCAATGCTAATTGAACACAAAGTGCCGAAGAAGAGAACGCTACAACAAAGTAATTTTAGGAAATCATTTGTCTTTATAAAATTGGTAGGCTAGTCCAATCAAATGGTTTTAAAAAAAGGTTTGAAGAGAAAAGTTTATGGGTAATTGTTTTTTATGGCTATTTTTTTTTACTTTATATTTGTTGGGGTCCTGAACACGGATCTGAAGTTGTACGACAAAATTTCCATCGGCAAATATAAGAAAAATTTTTGAAAAAAAGTAAAAAATCTGTAATTGTTTTCATTATTTTGCTTGTAACTTGCAAAGTAATCATTTTAAGCAAGATGCCCTTCTATATTAAAATAAAGAGGAGTTTTTTTTGTCAAACGTAAGGTAACCACAACAGAATTTGGCCAACTGGGGCCAGCCCCACTTATCCTCAAAAATATGTTTGTCGTTACGCACTTTTTTGTCAATAAATCCGAAACTTTTTGTCAAATTCAAAATTACTTTTTTTTCATCTTAAAGCTGATTAAATTTACTATTAGGCTATTAAATATGAAGTTTTAATAATGTCCCTTTAAAACACTCTAAAAAACCCGCACTGTCGTAAAATCTACGCTTTTTTTGCAAATTTGCAATAGTAAATTTGACCACCTTTTAGATGAAAGAAAAAAAAAAATGAGTCGGACGAAATAGTTACAAATGAGCAAAAACACGTAGATTTTACAACAGTATGGATTTTTTTTTTTTTTTTTTTTTTTTTTTTTTTTTTTTTTTTTTTTTTTTTTTTTTTTTTTTTGAGAGAGAGAGAGAGAGAGAGAGAGAGAGAGAGAGAGATAATAATACTTTATTTACATTTTTACAATTTACAATTCATATTAAGTATTCATGTTCCGGCATAAGTCCTCTACATGAATAATATAATTTTATAATTGTGAATAGGCTTTACAGTTCAAAGTTTATCTCAGTATGGATTTTTTAGCGTGCTTTTAAGGGGCATTATTAAAACTTCATATTTAATAGTCTGATAGTAAATTTAATGAGCTTGAAGATGAAAAAAATAATTTTGAATTAAACGAATAGTTTCGGAGTTATTGACAAAAAAGTACGACAAACATATTTTTGCTAAGAAGTGGGACTGCCCCATCCCCTCCCCCCCAGTTGGCTAATTTCCTTTTTGGTAACCTTACGTCTGACAAAAAAAAAACAACATAAATACATAAATTGTAGGTCATTTTCTCCTCTTTATTTTAATATAGAAGAGCATTTTACTTAAAATGATTACTTTGCAAGTTACAAGGAAAATAATGAAAAAAATTAAAGTTTTTTACTTTTTTCTTAATTTTTCTCATATTTGTCGATAGAAATTTTGTTGTACAACTTCAGATTCGTGTTCAGCACCCAAAAAATATAAAGTATGCCTTAAAAAACAATTACCCATAAACTTTCTAGTTCAAAATACCTTTTTACTGTACTAGACATGTATTGAGAGGAATGAAATGTGTATTTTAATATTAAAAATGTTTCTAATAATTTATTTTATTGTTCTTTTGTTTTTTTAATAACCTCCAATCATTTTGCGACATCCAATAATTACCACCGGAAGTGTAGTACCACTGGTGCCCCAACAGTCTGTTTGAGATCACTGCCATTATAATCATACTCTTGTCATATGTGTACCTTGAATTTTGTAATATAGTTTTAAATTTCAATGAATAAATAAAATAACAATTATGGCGTTCTTCCATTCAACATTGTTATTATTTATTTTTGTTTGATGAGATATTCAACTTCATCAGTATTGCACACAATGTCAAACAAAAAGCGACGATACATTGCACGTTAGGTCTACCCCTCGCTATTTCCCAATTAGATAGCCGATACATTTCAATTACATCTTTGATTATTTTAATTCTCTTTGTAGCTGAGGATTGGCTCAACAACAATCCCCAAACTCTTCCTAACGAACCAAACAGCTGCCTCATCAACATAAAAACCAAGACCGCTCATAAAGGACACTCCTTTGATCTGCTTCCTCCAGTCAGAGGACATAAAATACTACAGGTATAATATAGGTATACAGGTATCGCTAAGGTTACAGGCCCTACCTCCCGGTAATAAAACTAGAAAGCGTTTTATTGAACCCTATAATAAATTCGTTGCAATAAAGTTTTGTTTGGAATAGTTGTGCCTTCCGATTGTTTGACGGCCCTAGTGTCCCGGTAACAAAAAAGAAAGATGGCGGAAGGAAAGAACTATCTTCCTGTAGGTTGGAGAACATTTTTATTACAGACAATAAAAGGTAACACACCTGAGGAAAGGTAGCTAGCATCCTGCCTCACCAGCGGCTAATGAAAAGGGTGGCTTTGTCTTGAGAAAATGGCAGCCATTGCCCGACAGAACTTTTATCTTCTCAGCCTCGATCAACACGTTCATCAAGTTGGCCTAACCTCCCATTCTATATCTCAGGCCTGGTTAGAGAGTCTTCTTCAATCTGCTCTTCTTTATGCTCACCTTATCCTTCATTTTGAAGAGTTTTAGACCTAGGATGTGGCGAGGGTTGGCCGGTAGTCACTATCGATAGTGTCGGGTTTTACATTCACGTTTTGAAACTCTCGGAATTATGCTGATCTGTCTCTGTCCAGTGTCGAGTTCTTTTGAAATTGAATTCGGAATTCCCAGAGCTTAAGGGTTCTCTCAAAGATTAAGCCAAAGGAAAGCAGAAATGCTAGTTTTTCTTTCGGGAAATATGTGGCTCACGGAGCACATTTTACTCTTGAAATTAACTATTTTGTTATTTTTCTTTTCTTCATTTGTTCATTATTATTTTACCCATGTAAATTGTAAATACTTTTTTTAAATTCTAGTAAATTAGTTGTTTTTTTTTCTCTCATCTTTATTATATGATCTTATAATTTATAATCCTGCAAATTTCAAATAGATAATTGAATTTAATGAGATTAGTTGAAATTCTTTATTGAATAGCTTTGGAAAAAAAGGAAGCACCTTTCAAAAAACTATCGATAGTATCGGCCTATCGATAGTTGTAACTATCGACTGTCGCTCAACCCTAGATGTAGCCCACCCAGCAACTCCTGAACAATTAACCTACAGGTTCCAGCTACTAACTCATTCCGTTATAACTTTCTTTAATAATATCCTAAATTTCCTTTATTTTCTTACTCTTTTCAAAGCTACCCATCGAGATTCCTCTGGTAAACAAGAAGTAGTAGAACGATAAAAACTATAATAAACTAATTTTTTTTTTTTCCAAATATTTTAAATTTTCTTAGTTATGATCTGTCTTTCCGAATAAAAATATATCTTCTTTAATCTTATAGATATCTCTATACTTTGTAGAAAATATTAATTTTATTTTCTGTAATGAGACAATATTCGAAGCAGTATATCTCCTAACAGCATTTCTGCACGATCCTGTCGAAGGCTTCCAATATTGGGTGCTTGATTTTTCGTCCTATCGTGAGACAGTTGTTCAAATTAACGAGCATCAGTTTTCTTGTATCAGCCTTCTCGTTAAGTTTCCTATTTTAGTTAAATTGAACATTGAACCCCGTGATGGGGTTAACATTGTTTTTTTTTATTAAACCAACAATTTTATTTTTCAAAACCTGTGATATGAAGCCGTGGTTACCCAACAGAGTCTAAGAAAAGAGAAGCGGCCTCAGTTCGAATCCGTCCTGGGAGGGAAGACTTATCTTTTGGGAGTAATCTGGAACTTCTCGCTGAAGCTAGGACAACTCACTTTACCTACAGGTTACTAACCTATAAGTTGCTAAGATACACCACAACTCGCGATTCCTGTCCTATTTGAAATATAAAAGGACTTTATCCTCCAATAATCGAACAACAAGTTTGAAGTGGACTCACCTGTAGTTGTAGTACCACCCTAAATGTACTCATAGCAGCTATCTAAAGAATTATATATGTTTATTTAATGTACATTTATGAAGATATATTCTTGCAAATATAGTTTACTAATTAGTGCAATGGGGTCACCTGCGGTGTAGTGGTTAGCATAGCAACCTACTAAACCCAAGATCGCGGGTTCGCAGCCCGGCAGATGACCTTAGGATTTTTTAAAGGGAGTAAAAAATCCTTAGCTATGCCGTCCTTCGGAAGGGACGTAAAATGGGGGTCCCGAGCCTGTGCGATGTCAGGTACTCGTTAAAGATCCCTATCCATTATACCTGGATAGGCAAAATTTAGGACTCCCACCGTAGCATCGTCCGATTAGCCATAGCAGCATAAAGTGACGTTAAACGAAATAAACAAACAAACTAATTAGTGCAATGATATTTAAATTACATGTGATAATAATAATAGTAAGAACATGTGCCTGAACGCCTTTGAACTTTGTCATTTGTAGTTAATGCTGTCATTTCTGTGAACCTTTTCATTATTTTGAACTTTTTGAAATAACATGTCAAAGATTAGTCCCCATTTGGAAGATTCCGGGAAGGAAGAGGGGTCATCACTCAGCTTCGATGAGGAGGTAACATCATCATCATCATCATCATCATCAAATAATATATAATATAGGAAGGGGGGGGGGTGTCTTTAAGCCTCAGCAAACAAACAATTGATGAATGATCCTAGATAGGTAGCTATTTGTGCATTAGGATGTAGCGAAAAAAAAAAATATGAGAATCTAAGAATCCCTAATACTGGAAAAGCGAAATCGGCAACAAAAAATTGTGTAAAAATTTAATTGTGATATCACAGTAAGATCGCACAAATCGTTTGAAGTTTTTTACAGCTGAAATTAAAAAAAAAATCTATTCTAATCGTTAGCAATCTGATTCGTTTAATTTATATTTACTACTTTCTCCTAGTTTTATAAGAGAAACAAACGCAGTAGAAACTGTGAGAACCTTAGTCCAGCCAATAAGCACATTGTAGAGGATTTCATGAAATATGCGATTATTTTTGACTTCATAGCTTCGTTAGGAGGTAAATATACTAAAAGTATGTCACCACTGGGGGGTGAGCTTACGGCGGGGGGGGGGGGGAAGGTCCTATTTTTTGGTGGATTTTTCGTATATATCTCGAAAACGGTGGACTCTAGAAAAATAAATAAAAATTAAAGCTAATTAAATTTCCTACAAAATTGTGTATATAGTGTGTATATTTGCCCAACTTTCAACGATTTTTGAGATATACATTGTTAAAATAGATTATATTCCAAAAAAAAAAAATGTTTAGCTCACTTTTTGTCAAACATTTCCTTCAAGTGCCAAAAACGTATATATAATACTCTACAACTTTGATTCAGACATCTATTCTAAGAAACGACAGTGGAAAGCACTTGAAGTAAATGATTTACAAAAAGTGAGGTAGAAACTACTTTTTTGCGAAAATTATCGATTATTAATAACATATATCTCGAAAACCGTTGGAAGTTCAACAAAGATGTATATAAACTATTTTATAGGAATTTAAATTAGCTTTATTTTTTATTTATTTTTCTAGAGTCCACCGTTTTCGAGATATATACGAAAAATCCACCCGAAAATAGGACCTTCTCCCCTCCTCCACTGTTAGCTGACCCCCCAGGGGCGGGGACTTGTAGTATGTTTACCTTCTAACTATTCCTAACGAAGCTGTGAAGTCAAAAATAATCGCATATTTCATGCACTCTGCAATGTGTTTATTGACTGGGCTAACTAGCTGTAAATCGAATAAAGGTGGCAGTGGAAGTGAAGTACTGATGGGGACTGGTGAAGTACTGTTTGTTTATTTCGTTTAACGTCACTTTATGCTGTTGTGGCTAATCGGACGATGCTACGGTGGGAGTTCTAAATTTTGCCTATCCAGGTATAATTAGGATAGGGATCTTTGACGAGTACCTGACATCGCACAGCCTCGGGACCCCCATTTTACGTCCCTTCCGAAGGACGGCATAGCTAAGGTCATCTGCCGGGCTGGGACCCCGCGATCTTGGGTTTAGTAGGTTGCTATGCTAACCACTATACCACAGGTGACCCCTGGTGAAGTACTGACAAGTGGAATAAACTCGAGGAAGCAATATCCACGATATGATTGAAATAAGGAATTCCTCAATATTGATGACCCTCCCCCTTCCTCTCTATTACTCCACAGTTCACTCAAGGTATTAATATCTTCAAGAATCCCTTTCGCTTGGCCTCCTATGGTCAGCATCGACACGTTAAAGTTCTTGTCTTTACATATTTAAAATTAATATATTCAATCTGCATATCGAATTATTGATGCGTTGTGAATAATGTCTGGTGTCAGAACTGATGATGAATGGTTAACATTGGATGATACTATCCTTCAAGTTGACTAAACACTATAATAGTGCCAAATAATTCACCAATTTTAGATCTATTGATTCTTCTTTTCCACCATTTAACAGATTCATTCATTCCAAAACATTCATTGCCAAAGTTTCGATAGGATTGAATGTTCTTTAAACAAACCTGTAATCAAGTTTCCTTCCGCATCCCCCATTGTCTCCCTCCCAGTAAGAAATCTACAGAAAATTACCGTTAAATAAAAACAAAAGTATTAGGATATTGTGACCAAATCTCTTTTTCACTGGTCTGGTTATGTTCCCTTGGCCTTCAATGTTTCAAAAATGCCCAATATTCCCTTTATATTCATCTACACCAGGATTGCCATACGTCCTGGTAGACCGGGACATGTCACCGATATAGAAATTCCGTCCCGGTCGTCCCGGCAAACCCTTCATATATAGTCCCAGTCCTAGGATATTCAGTAATTACGGTACATTTGGTTATCACCTACAGCGGTGTAAAGTTCAGCGGCGTGGTGCGTTTACAATTCTTGGAATGATCTTAGATATAATGCGCTTGTAGCTCCTTGCCGCCAGATCGCAAGGAACGCTGCCTTGTTTCGTAGCGTTAAGTTGGCACTCTTTATTTTCCTTGCTCTATGCTCCCAACTCCCTTCAGTTTGTCAGTATTCGTTGTAAAGTTCATATCAGACAGCGTGGAACACACTACAAATTTTCTTGCGTTTTGAATTGTGTCCCGGTCAATACATAGACTGCTAATGGCAACGCTAATATACGGGCCCATGTGACCTGGTTGGGGAGATTGATATTTCTTGAGGAGAACTAAAAACTATCAAACTGACCATATATATGACCCGGCGACTGGAGCATAGTGTTGACCACACAATAAATATACATTTTATTGAAGAAGCCATCCTAGACATTTTATTGAGGAGGTAACAGAAGACCGGCTTAGAGTAGTGCTGACCAACTTCCCTTATGATTAATTGAACTATTGTTCCCAGGGCATGAGGGTGACAGCTCACGATATGATAATGCATAATGCATAATACATAAATTAGCCTATGATAATATGAATACAATTGTAATCAATTATAAATGAGCTATATAGCACTTTGCAAATGCATTTCTAAAGTGACACAACTCAAAAATCTGTATATTTGATTTATCATGATGTTTAAGTAAAATACTCTTCTATATGAAAAGTCAAGAATGTACCGAAGGACTAATAGACATATCACATAGACACTTCCGCTATATCACAGAAGGCTGGGAAAATTTTACATTTTTTTAGTTTAGGTTTTTGAGTTGTATCAATATAGAAATATATTTGCGAAATGATAAAATAAAAAGGAGGTCTATAAAAAAAAACAAATTATAAGGGAAATAAATAATCAAATTATACAATGTGGCTGTGTCTATATGTAGATGTGTACTTCTATAATTTAATGAATCAATGAAATGATTTAAAATATTTGGCAAAAATATATCATTTCCATGTCAACTGTAACCTTGTCACAAATCAAATGTAACACATTCCAGATCTGTAGGAACCGTTCCCATTTCAAATGTAACTCGTTCTGAATTAGATGTCCTTAGAATCCTTTCCAAAGCAAATCTACCTCTTTACAATTCCATTGCTACCCTTGAAAATGTTTTGATAAATCATGACAGTATTTATAATATTTTTATTTCAAAATTAATTAAAGTCCTGTGAAATAGGTGAAGTTAGGGTCTCAGAAATCGTGGCGATAAGATTTTAAATATTAAAGTGAAGATAAGATAAAGGAAAAAAAAAAAAAACAGTTGGTCGAGTTTTTTTTTCTTATAAAGTTTATTTAAAAAAAAAAAAAAAAATATTCTGAACATAACATAGTATGTTGATAGTGTTAATAAAACACACTTAAACCTTAAACTTTGTAATATTTTTGCTTAAAAAAAAAGTTAAACAAAAAGTTGATTTTTTTTTTTGTTTCAATAAGTAAATGAGGAGGTGAGATGCAAAACTCGTTCGTTCCATTTTTTTTAAAAGTTGGATATTAATTATCTTTTAGAAAGATAACATATATTTTATAAAAAACATTTTGAAAGGTAGCAATTAAGAGTTAGATTTCATTTAGAAAATGTTTCATCTAATTTAAAAGTGGTTAGTATAATCTAATAGGGGTAGTTATATATTAATTGGAAAGAGTTGCTAAAAATTTGGAATGGGTTGTATTTGATTTGTGAAATGTTATAATAGATTTGGAAAATGTTGAAATATACTTGGAAAATTAAATATATATATATATATATATATATATATATATATATATATATATATATATATATATATATATATATATATAGTAATAAAAATGACTGAAGATAATGTTATTATTTGATCACCTGCAAAGAGTTGACGTTTTCAATCGTTATTCTACAGAGGAAAAACTCAATATAATTGAACACTTGTTTTGGACTTGAAAATTTCCAACAGATCACACTATGTTACTTGGATTATATATACTAAATTCTT